>PVJS01004112.1:0-18141 GCA_004027185.1 Glis glis
CACACACACACACACACACACACACACACACACACACACACACAATTTTATATTTATATTACATTTAGGAACATTTCCTATTTCTTAAACATTCATAATGTAAATAAGCATATTAAGATTGTTGGGAGACAGATCTCCACAAGAATATAGAATTTCTAAATGGTTTATGAGTGGTGGTAAAGGGTGTCCTTTAATCTGGACTATCTTTTCAAGAGCATTTATAATTGTTACTATCTTCCCTGGAGCAGATGTAGGGCATGCTTACTGTACAATATAATAAAAATAACAAGTACATCAGGAGCAAAGGGGAAGCATGCCTACTGTCCATTATAACAGATTTACTTCCCTAAACTTAGGGTTCCTCTGTTGTGATGAAACTTGATGCCCATGGTGGCTTCCTCTGGGCCTGTTTACATTGCTTCCATAACTATCACAAATGTGCCACTGTTTGTGTAGCCAGCTATACCATGTGTAATAAAATAATTTTTCTCTGACCCAGGAGTTCATGATTTCTGTCAGTATACATGAAAGTATGGCAGGATATGTCACTTTGCAAGTATGGTAAAATCACAGACCTTCTTGAAAATATTCTGATAAGCTATTTATTCAGTAATTATTTACACTATTTAAATAAGCATTTCCAAGAGTCTTTATCCATGAAACTTTTAAAACTATAATTTTTATTAATGTCCCACAAACACTTTGTATGATAAGCATTGAGATTATCTTGATCTAAAATAGCTCAATAGAGCAGGGCATGGTGGCACACACCAGTAATTCCAGTACTTGGGAGGCTGAGACAAGAGGATCTCAGGTTCAAGACCAGCCTCAGCAACTTAGTGAGATTCTCAGCAACCTAGTGAGGACTTGTTTAAAAAAATTTTTAAAAGGGCTGAGGGAGCTGGGCATGGTGCCACTTACCTGTAATTCCAGTACTTGGGAGGCTGAGACAGGAGGATCACAGGTTCGAGGTCAGCCTTGGCAACTTACCAAGACCCTGTTTCAAAAGAAAAATATAATAGGGCTGGGGTGTGGCTCAGAGGTAGAAAGCCTCTGAGTTAAATCCCCAGTACCACACACACACACAAAGGGCTAGCGGTATACCTCAGAGGTAGACTGCCTTTGGGTTCCATCTCCAGTACACCCTGCCACACATGCACAGTTCAATAGTATACCATTTGACTGAGTGATCTTCCAAAATGCAATTTGATTTGATAAAGTACCCAGATAAATGTATTGAGATTTCTGTTGTTTTCACTAAACTTAGGGTTTCCATTATCATATGGCACAGTATGTCTTCTGGTATATGTCTCAACCATAGTTGACAGTCTCAGGTTAGCTAATCACTTACCATACAGATATACTCCCATTTTTCTCATTTTGATTATTAGCAGAACGGAACAGTGTTGCCATAAAAATGTCAGTTGTGATATATACTTAGAGGAAGTAAGGTGAAATATCAGGTAACAGAAACATTTAGTTATAGAAAGTAGGATGATTCAAATGAGTTGTTATTTCAGGACACCTAGTAGGTTAAATTCAGGTTTGGGATTTTCACAATTAAGGAATGTGCTTTATTGAGAAATACAATGAATTTTTATAAGGTATTACTTATTAAATATTATGATTTTACTACAGATCATATTCTATTTATAAATGCCAGTAATATCCTGTATTTATAAACTATAAATTCAGTGAAAAGACATGACCAAAAATACAAAATAAAGTGTTTTTCTACCAACCCCTGTTCATTATATTTTCTTAATTACTACTATGAAACTGTTCCTATCACATGAGGTAAATACTTTTGTTAGGTGAAATAAAACAAAATGAAAAAAGTTGACAGGAACCCTTTTAAAATTAGGGGCTTCTCTGAAAATGTGACAGTTTTCCCAGTGGTAGAGCTATGACAGCTGTGTGAAAGGATATAATCATTTCAGGTTGGAAATTGCCTGTCATTCACTATTGTTGTGCCTTATTAGCAATACTTTCATTCTTCTCTCACTTTTAATGCCCCAAGATGTTTTGTTCTTCTTTTATGATACTTTCAAACCACACACGCACACAGATACACACACACACACACACATACACACACACACGTACACACATAAATAGACGATTTTAGTGAAGTTTTTATTCAAATTTTTCATTTAAAATTATTTTAGTTCTCAGATGTCTAGGAATATAACACAGTCCTTGTGATAAAACCCTCCTTTTATTTTTTATTTATATATACTTTTATTGGTGCATTGTAATCATACATCTTGATGGTTTTCAAGATGGTAGAAGTATACATGCACACATCGGTCAATTAGCCCTCTCCCAATTCCCACACCCATTCCCTCCCCCTTCCCTCCTTCCCGTGCTCAGCATAGAACTTGACTTTGATAAGTTTGTGTATGTACATCCTGTGCATTAGGGTGTTTCCCTCTCCCGCCTCCCATCTCCCTCAGTTAGGTCACCTTCTTTACTCATCTAAGGATTTCTCCGTCTTTGTCTGCAAACCCTCCTTTTATATCACAAGTTTCCTGTGTTTTAGATATCCTCCACAGTCCACTTAATACATGCCACCAATGGGAATTGAGTGCTCTAAACTTGGAACTCTAGCCAACTCATAGGGTTCAAATTTAGGTACTTATTTTATTTAATAGGTTTTCTGAGGGTAGGCTTTCCCCCAAAACATTTTTCTAAATATATTTGTGAGTATAAAGTAAATTTATATACATGGTTGAAAACTGACAAAGTAAAGAAATGTTAGCCAGGCGTGGTGGCGCATGCTTGTAATCCCAGTACTTTGGGAGGCAGAGACCGGAGGATCCCGGTTCGCGGCCAGCCTCAGCTCTCTCTCTCTCTCTCCCTGTCTCTCTCTCTCTCTCTCTACTTAGTGAGGCCCTCTGCAACTTCGTGAGACCCAGTTTCAAAATAAAGTATAAAAAAATAGGGCCGGGGGTGCAGCGCGGAGGTAGAACGCCCCTGGGTTCAATCCCCGGTGCCGCAAAAAAAAAAAAAATTACATGGCAACTTACCATTCAGAGACAATAACTATTAACATTTGGTATAAATGGAAAAATAGAAACTAATACAAATGTTTTTTGTTTTGTTGTTTTTTCTTTTTCTTTTGTTTGAATACTTTTTTACTTAATGTAATATCAGCATTTTCTCAATTTTAGACATTTCCACTATTTTGATATCTGACTATAAGAGTCTTTTATGGATTGGGCATCTGTATACTTATAACTTTTTCACAAAGACTTTGTTCTTTCCATACTCATCCTTTTTGTGTATGATTTACCACTTGTCAACTTTAATTAGGGAATGGGCAAAAGTGTAGAATAACTAGAGATTTTTTGTTACATGTTAACCTTTAAGATATTTAAATTTTAAAATTTATTTCAAAATGTTTATATAATGAATCCCTTGTTCATTTGCAGCAATGTGAGAACTGTTTTTTGTTCTTTTTGTTTCCATTTAATGAGTTTTTTTCTGTTATAATCTTGATCTCCTTCATTTGTTTTCTCAACCTTTTAGACACTAAAGATTGACATAGCCATTCCAAAACTTATATAGTGATATTGGTTAATTTTTTTTACCATCCCCTAAGGAGCACTGAATGCTACAAAAATATCTATTTCCATATTGTGGGTTAAAAATAAAACACCACACTGGTTTGCAATTTAAATGGTTTTTAATGAAATTGATATTTATCATCTGTTTATTGGCATTTATGCTTCTTCTATGTGATTAAGCTATTACCATTTGTGTATAATTTAAAGAAACTTTGTGTTTATTTATTGATGTGTAAAACTTATGTATCAATGCATTTAAATCTCTGCCTGTCATATTTGTTATAAAGATTGTTTTCAGTTTGTCATTTATCTGTTTTTTTCTGATAGCATAAATTTGTATGCAGCCAAATATTAATAATTTTTTAGAATTTCTCTCATTAATTTATGTGTCAAAGGACTGCTAAACTAAAACCAGATAACAAAAAAGAATATTTCAGGTTCAGAGAATTTATACAAACTTCTGAGTTCTTGACAACATAGTTCTTATTTCTTAGAGAACATTTTTACTTCTAAGTCTGACTTAATATATTGAATGTTTCCAACTCCTTCCAAAACTTATTTGTTGAAATTCGAATCCCTAATATGATGGCATTGCTAGGTGTAGCCTTTGGAGATGATTAGCTCATGAGGGCAGAGATCACATGAATAAACTAGTGTCCTTTATAAAAGAGGCCCCAAAGAGGTTCCTTTCCCCTTCCACCCTGTGAGAGGACACAATGAGAAAACAGCCACTCTCAACCAGGAAACAAACCCTCACCAGACACCAATCTACCAACACCTTGATTACAGATATTCCCGCCTCCAAGAACTGTGAGAAATGAATTTCTGTTGTTCACAAGCCACCCAGTCTTCTGTTGTAAAGCCTGAATGGGCTAGGGACTTCTGTCTTGGCCCGTCTTTTCTTCCTACCTCTGTAATTGTATTGATCTTCTGAAGGACTGAATCAAGGCCCTTCTCATAATACACTCTCTTCTTCAGTGATCATATAGTTCCATGCCATCAATAAAACATGTCTATCATTTACAATTTTTTTGTGTGTGTTGTGCTAGGGATCAAACCCAGGGCATTCTAACTCCTAGCTACACCCCCAGCCCTATTTTATTTTTTAATTTGGAAACAGGGCCTCACTAAGTTGCTGACAACCTTGCTAAAGTGCTGAGGCTGGCTTTGAACCTGCGATCCTCCTGTCTCAGCCTCCCAAGTACTTGGATTACAGGTGTGCGCCACCACGCCCAGCTATCATTTAGAAATTTGTATCACTAGTTCAGAACACTCTTCTGATGTCTTCTTTTTCTTTTCTTTTTTTGGTACTGGAAATTAAACCCATGGCATGGGATTGTACTACTGAGGTACATCCCCAGTCCTTTTTATTTTTATTTTGAGACAGGGTCTCATTAAGTTTTCCAGGCTGGCCTTGAATTTATGATCCACCTGCCTCAGCCTTTCAAGTAGCTGGGATTTCAGGCATGTGTCATCACTCCCAACTGTACTCTTCTGATTGCTATATATCTCACTTGATAATGTCCATTTATATGTCTCACAGGAAATGCAAAGTCTTGTTCCAAACTGATAATTTCCCTCTAATCTCGGAACAGCATCAATCCAGAAATCAGCCTCCTTTTTCAGGGACCTCTATCTCATTCCAGTATCAAACTACCTAGTAGTCCACACCAGAATGTCATCTTCTTTTCCTGGCTATCACTGAAAGTCCTTTTAAAAGCCGAGTATTGTTAATCCTATCCTAAAACACTTTAAATATGCCCATATAGTCCCATACCCATTTTTAATGCCCTCCAATCTCCATCATCCGTTTTTGCCTGGGCTATTCTAATATTCTTCTAGGAGATTTTCCTCTATATATACTGGTTTCACTACTCCACACACAGTGTAATATACTGAGAAGATAAATATGATTATTTTACTGCAATGCTCAAACCCTCTTCTATATTTACTTTATATGTTTCAATGTTTTATTACATATCCAGTTTTTAAATTTTATGAATTATGTGTTTACATGATTCATTATTTGCCAATAGTTTATATAAATTTCCCTTGTCTTTTCTTATAAAATATTTGTGAAATATTCTAATTTTTGCACACTTATACATGGAGAACAGGCATGATATTAATTCAGATCCCTAGAATCCAAGAATCATATATCCTGAAATGTTAGGCTGAAGTGAAAGGATTATCTATATTTTTCCATGCCTAATCCTCTGAAATTTTGATGGTAGAGTACGTAAACAAAATTAAATATAATCACCAGCATGTTCTAATAGTCCTACAAATACTATTTCTTCTGTTTAAAGTTTATATTTCTTAGGTTTAAATCATAACCCAATGTCTTTCTTAAGCTCCTCCTCCAAGAAAAGTTGGTAGTGTCTCTGTGTCCATTTATTTGTTATTTTTTTATGTTATCTTTTGTAACTTCAGTAAGTATCATTCATAGACAGGAGGTAGGCTGAGCAGTTTCTAATTTTCTACCTGTGACAAAAAGACTAATAATAACATAAAAATACATATGTGACATTAGTGGTTTGTCAATAGAAAAACGGTTATAAATGCCCAATAAAAGACAAAAAGATTATCATACTCATCTTTAGATAAATAAAATGAAAACTATGTAACATTTTTTCACTTAATAGCTTGGAAAAGACTTCAAAAGTTTTATCAATTTTTTTGGTGAAGATATGATATATTTTTGACAAATATGTGATCTTACAAGCCTTTGTCTTCTATCTGGAAGGGATATGTGTTATTATATATCAAAATATTAAAGTATTTCTGCTTTAACATAGAAATTCCACTTCTTTTATACTTAAGCTATACTAATTAAAGTATGTAAACATACTTGTATATTTTAAACTAACATTTTTATCATTAAATGATGAAATAGTCATATTTTGGAAGGTGCATTGAATAACATAAAACTATCATGTTTTAGAAACTATCAAAACTTGAAAGCCACCACCCTGAGCATATCAATTACATATAAGCTGTCCACTAGAAATCATCATAGAGGACTGTGTAAAGCTATTATGCCTGAAGGGCAATGGAGAGAAGTTATACATCCTTTCAAAAGTCTGGCCTTCCTCATCCTAGAAGCTGTCAGCTATCAGCTTTCCTATCAGACAGTTACTCGTGTTAAAATTTCAAGAACTGTCACAGACACTGGCCATCATGAAACCTTTTTTTTCCCATTATCCCTTTAACCATGGTGTCATGGTGCCTTCAGCACTCCCATTGCAAATACTATTGAGAGGCAATAAATAATACCTAGATTCAGTAAAATTCATGAAAATAGCATTATTATCTGACAAAAAAATCCATCATAAGGAATTTCAATGCAACCTCTGTCAGTAACACTGAAAAAAGTATCTAAACGACTAAGGTGAACTTGAATAGACTCTAACCTCTGAAGTTCCTAACATAGAATTTTTGAGGAAGAGGGGAGAGAATGGGGGAGGGGTGAGTGAATCCACTATATTGCTTTAGATTTGCTCTGCCAATGGAAACCTGGTCTGGATTTATATTCCAAAGAGAGTCACAAATTTTGAAGTTCTTAGAGGCAGGATAGTGCTTGGCTGCACATACACTTCTCAGCATCACAAGGCTCCAATAGATTTCATTTACACATTGGTTGAGATGGGAATCTTTTATCAACTTTAAAGTTTTTGAAGTTGTCAAATTGTTCATTTATTATCATTTGGCCTAAGGATAGAAAAGGCTTCTTAAGCTTTCCATCAATACTTTCTTCTTGAAGTGATGTTTTCATGTAACAAAATAAGAGGGTTAGTGTATTTATGTGTGTGTTTTTGTTTCTACTGAGCTCTATAAAATTATACTGGGAATCCATTAAGGGCAATTTATTCATTTGTATTCCTTTGTACACAGTAAGCCTATATATGCACGCAATTCACGTAGTAGAGTTTCAGTATTTTGTAGTAAAATATTTTTGAATGAATGGATGGATAGATTTAAATTGTTTGTGTGTGAGTTGTGTTTTCATGTTGATCTCATCTTCAATGATATGTGAGATTCTCACTCACTATAAACATACACACACTTGCATATGAATATATGTTTGCACTCACGTGTATAATTTACATACATATATACATATATATATACAAATGTGTATGTATAAACACAGAGAAAATCATTTATTTTGATTTATTCATTTATGTAATCAGTTTTTCAATATGCATTTATTACTAATCTCTCATAAGCAAGGCAGTGAGGTAGGTTATGACAACAAGACAAAGATAGCTGAACTTGATCTTTGAATTCAGATCCTTATTTTTCATAAGCTCATTCATTTGGACTGTTCATTGGGTACCTATGTTTATATACCATCCTTGAAAACCAGTTCTTTTTAGTTCTAGCATTTTACCATTTCACACTGTAGCTTCAAATGAGTATGATTCTTATTTTTAAATGTGGTTGGACACCAATTAATTTCTGAAAATTAGAATTTTCCCACTTTCAGAGAAAATTGAATTTCAGTCTTTTAAAAATAAATCCTTATTACACATATACACATATTTATAATATTTTTATTATGTAGCTGTTGAAACACTGTATCTATGAAACTGTTTGGAAAATATGTCAGCCAGCTTGAAAGGAAATAAATCTACAGAAAATAATATAACTGCCAAGAAAGTGGGACAGGCTGTAAAATGGAACATATGCTCTGTTTTAGAAGAACTTGTGTTATCAAAATTTTTTGGTTTAAATCTCTCAGAAGTACTTGGTGGAATAAAATTGTACTTCCTCAAAAGCATATATATTAATGATTCAATCATTCCTCAAGGAAAAGTGTCAAATAAAGATAGAAGTGACTATGTGTCTTATTTTGCATTTAAAATATTTATAGCTTAGAATTCTAGAAAAATACTGATTTATGTAAGTAAATAGGAGGAAGAGAAAAAATTCAAGGAGCATCCAGTTATCAATATTTTTCATCACTGGTTTGGTCCATCAGAATAAAATAACATAAAATACAGGAAACAAAACATATTCATAAATTTGGAAAAATATTACATATTATTTAAGAATGTTGTTATTAACTGGTACAAGATGACTTAACTAGTAAGTTAAATTAGGCACTAGACATTAAGCAGCTTTACTATTTCAATAAATACCATGAAACAAATTAATAACATTTTTAATATAATACTGATAGGTAAATATGGCAACTAGGAGCAAGCAAGTGTGTAAAGCAATGTGTAGCTATTTCTATGAATCAGATATCATTCCTTACAAAATCATTCTTCTAGATAAGGAAGATGGACAATGGAGGGGACTGTTAAAATCAAGTTTTGGAATAACAGGATAAAACTGAGACTCTTGAAATCACCAAAATAACTTTCTCCGAAGTAATTTTTATTTTATATGTACGACAAAAATTAGGTACCTGTTTTAATGCATGAAACAAGCAATTTTATGTGGTAGAAGATACAATAAACTAAAAGCACAGAGACAAAAAGGAATCGCTGTTTTGTCACCTAAACAAGGGAACAGGGTAGTCTTCATGTACAGTGGGTGCTAATTCAGAAATCAGGAAAGATAATTAATTCCTTTCATGTCCTAATACACTTCAGATTCCTTCCTATATCATGCAAGTCTTATATACACACAGAAAAAGATAACTTCTTTATTCTGCCATTCGAATAAAGAATAGTTGAATGGTAACACCTCTCTAGACTCTGGAAATTACTAATAGCACTTGTTTAGGTGAGAACGTCATCAAAGAGAGATTCCAACAGTATGTTAGCATTTTAAAGACGGAACTATCTTAGTATAAGGCAGCCTATTTAACTGTATTTAACTTAGCTTGTCTTGATTTATTCCATACAGTTTATTTTATTTATCTATGAAAAGTCCTTTGGGAAAGGCTGCCCATGACTTGGGAAAAGAGATTTCACTCCATTTTCTGGCTTACAAAAGGGATCCATAGAAGACATCTATTTGTTTTCTATGGTTTGTCTCCATAGTGCAAAGTAATCTTCACTTTTGGTATATTTTAAATATTTTCAGGCTGTCACCATTTATGTAATCCTTTTTAAAGTGTCATATTTAGCTGGGCATGGTGGCGCATGCTTGTAATCCCAGTACTTGGGAGGCTGAGACCGGAGGATCCGGGTTTGCGGCCAGCCTCAGCTACTTAGTGAGGCCTCCGTAACTTAGTGAGACCCTGTTTCAAAATAAAGAATAAAAAATAGGGCTGGGGGTGTAGCTCGGAGGCAGAACGCCCCTGGGTTCAATCCCCGGTACTGCAAAACAATAAATAAATAACTAAAAATAATAAAAAATAAAGTGTCATATTTGACACCCATCCATTGTTTCCTGTAATGGGCCCTGACTGATTTCCCCAGTCCTCTACATCATCCTTGGCGCCTCCTCTGAGTCTGGCCTGTACCAGCTTTTGCTACCGATCTATAAAGATTAAGGATAGAAAGATAGAAAATGTCATGATGCCAAGGCAAATCTCACCTATAAAACTGAGACCAACAATTGCTTTCACATGTAAATCTATAAAAATGTAGCAAAATTTATACTGATTTGATTTGGAAAACAGAAACACAATAACAAGAAACAACATTTCATAAAGAAGGCAAAGTGAAGATACCTCCAAAGTCAGTAATAATCTATGACTGCTATATTTATTATGATTAGAACAGCTGATTTTGAGAGCATGATTAGTACAAAAACATACTATCCTTACCACTGTTTTGAGGTAAGTGATAATACTTCATATTATACAATGACATAATTCTTAAATCATGTACACAAATAAATTTCCAATACTTACTGATTTAAATATAAGAAGCAGTCATTAAAATAATATTTAAAATCTGATTGGCCTACAATGTTTTTTAATTAAATAACAAAGTCTAAGGTACTCACTGACAACTTATAATAGAGAATCTATAAATAACAAAAATACAAAACAATAAAACAAATACACAATTCTGTATTACAAAAGTTTGAATTGCCATATCAGAATCATTTCATTCATATATATTATTATAATTTATTTATATAATCATATGAAATGTAATGTGTATTATATAATCAAAATTGTATACTTATAAATCATATAATAATATAAAATGTATAAATGTATACATACATACCCATAAGGACACACATACACATATATATGTGCTATAATATTTCACCATATAGCATATATCTTATCTAATTATTTAAAGAAATTACTAGTGCCATGTACACATGAGAGATTTTTCTCATGTTGTGTTCAAAATTATTGATTGTGACTCACAAAATCATCTCTATTTTCCAACATTGGGAAAGTATAAATTTTCTGGATTAGCACTTAGTATTTGTTTGTTTGTTGGTACCGGGGATTGAACTCGGGATTCTACCTATGAGCTACACCTCCAGCCCTTTTATTATTTTCTTTTTTAATTAATTAATTTATTTATTTATTTATTTACTTTTGCAGAACTGTAGATTGAATCCAGGGACATTCTACCTCTGAGCTACACTCCCAGTCCTATTTTTTATTCTTTATTTTGAAACAGGGTCTCACTAAGTTGCAGAGGGCCTCACTAAGTAGCTAAGGCTGGCTGCGAACCTGGATCCTCCAGTCTCAGCCTCCCATGTACTGGGATTACAAGCCTGTGCCACCACGCCCGGATTTTTTTTTTTTTATTTTGAAACAGGGTCTTGCTAAGTTGCTGAGACTGGCCTTGAGCTTGTGAACTTCCTGTCTCAGCACCCCCAAGTACTGGGATTATAGATGTGCTCCACTGTGCCCGGTATAACACTTAGTATTTTGAACAATAAAAAAGGAAATATTGGTTATAAAAAGAAGTTGTTTCTCTTTTTTGAAGAGTTATTATGTATATGTTGTTGATTATATAAATAGAACTTGACTTATGATTTCTGGCTTTTCCTGTTCTCAATTAGCCATGCTCCATGTATCTATGACATTCAGAAATATTTACCATGATCAGGCTACAGAGAGTAGGCATATCTTTCTTAAAGCATTTTGTAGATGAGGACCCTTTAGTGTCTTTCCCAAGTAAGTGTCATCAACCTATTTATAAGATGGGCTAATTTCATAAGCTCATTTACAAGTAGATTTCCTACAGGGCATTTATTAACTGGTGTTCATTTGCTTCAAGAAGAGAAAGGATTACAGGGCTGTTAACATGTTCCTTCACAAAAGAATAGTTTTAAAGAAGACTGTTTCTTGTAAATTTAGAAATACTTTAAGAGATAAGCAATGTGGGAAGATTCATGAAATGATTAGCATGTTTATTCACTCTTCGGGGGATAACAGGCAGATAATATTTTGGGAATAGAAAGTACAGTGATTATAACCAAACCAATTCATGACAGGCATTGTTCTGAATGCTTGCTCATAACTCGTGCACTCTTCATAACCACCATGTCTGGTGGCTTCTATTATTATCCACGCTTTAAAGGTGAGAAAATGTAGTGCTAGAGAAGTTCTGCAACTTCTCTAAAGTCACATTGCTAATAAATGTGGAACTCAGTATTTAAATGCAGTTACCCTGCTCTGGAGCCTTTGACTCCAGAGCTATGACTATTCTGTCATTTTCAGGTAAAATTGGCAATGTGCATCAAAAGTCTTAATATTTTTCATATTCTTTTCCAGAGTTAGTGAATGTAAAGAATTTTATACTACGGCAATGTTGAGTGGCATTTAAGTATTAAAAGAGAAACTCACTGCTTAGAATAGAAAGAAATTCATGCTGTCTGACATAAAAAATTGTTCAATTACAAATTTAATGTAACCTATGAAGGTCGACCAGATACCAAAAGAGAGTCAGGTATCATGAAGAGAAAAAGAGTTCAAATGAACATTCTGTCTTTAACCATGGACAAAACTTGTGTCAAAATCAGTAACCTTTTTTTCCAAATGGTATATTTTCTTAGGCTTCTAAATTTTTACAAATTAATATCTATTTTTGCAGGCTTATAAATTTTATAAAGCATATATTTCTGACTTCAGCCTTCAACTCAAAATGTTAGCAATGAAGGACATTTTTAAGCCAGTAGTTGTGACACACTCCTGTAATCCCACTTTCTCCTTTTAAAAAATTGCCCAATATAAATAACTGCTTTTTAGCCATTTTTTCTGTCTCCTTTGACTTCAACTTTGGGAGGAAACAATTTAACCACTAAAATTTATAAAGTTTGCTTTTGCAAGTCTCTTAAAGTTCTTATTACTACTTATCTAGTCTTTTATCCTAATTATTTTTATTTATTTATTTATTTATTTATGTATTGTACAGCAATTGTCATTATCTTTTTTTTTTTTTTTTTGCAGAACTGGGGATTGAACCCAGGGGCATTCTACCTCCGAGCTACACCCCTAGCTCAATTTTTTATTCTTTTATTTTAAATCAGGGTCTCACTAAGTTGCGGATGGCCTCACTAAGTAGCTGAGGCTGGCCGTGAACCCAGATCCTCCAGTTTCAGCCTCCCAAGTACTGGGATTACAAGTGTGCATCAGCACGCCCGGCCATCATTATCTTTTTTAAAGCAAGAAATACAGAATAGCATTACAAATTTCTCATGAAGAGTTCAAAATCCCGAAGGATAATATTTTATTTAATATTTGATAGAAAATAATCTCCAACTTAAATTGGCTCTGCAAAAAATAGGCTTATATTCCCCAGATTTAGCTCTTTTTGCTCCCCTGAGACTCTCTAAAATTTTGTTATAATTGCTTCACTTTTGACCAAATATATTTCACATCTACCCTTTCTCTGACTCTGATTCCCAGTTCTTGTTCTCTTTTTCCACTTTTTCTTTTTTTCCTTTCTTTTTGTAACTTTCCTAAGTCTTGTAAATTTTTTAAAATTCAGTTCTGTATTCATGCTATTTGGAGGCCTGTTGCTTTCTTTCTTTTATAACCCCCGAGGGTGTAATTTAATTTTCTCCTTAGAAATAACAGACTCATACAGTTCTAAAGCCTGTGGCATTAAAAAAATACTTGTCAGATATTTAACAATATTTCTGTAAGAGTCATACAGGTAAATGTTTCCAGATTGAGGTTTCAATGCTCCACTTCAATTAGGCTGTAGTCATTACTTAAGTGTGCTAATGTGAGTCACCATAAAATTGAACTAATCAAGCAGGCTTACCCTTGCTCTTCTCTTTGTTTGAAATGCCCTTCTCACAGGTCTTTCCATCTGGCCTCCTTCCCTCCACTGAGGCTTTAATATGATTCCCTTTAACAGGCCTTCCTTCCGACACACAGCCCTCGCTCAGATCAGCTCTTTGACGGAGCAGTCCCCAGTCACTCTTTACCATGTCTCTTATTTAATCTTCTTCATAGCTGTCTTTAATACTGACTTTCTCTCATATTGGTTTGTTTGCATATTTACTTTGGGTTCCTGCAACTTGAATGTAAGCCCCAGGAGGGCAGAAATGCTCTTGTCCTTCTCTCATCCCTAGCATATAGGATAGAACTTGGCACATAAGCAGAGTTTAAGGAAGTAACTCATGTCTTTACATTTTTGTTTATTTGTTTTTCATGGTGGTGCTGGGGCTGCTTTATATTTAATATTGTTTAGAATTTTAATTTTATAAAAAGTGTGAATTCTTCAAAACAGCTGTGTGTCCTTACATGAGAAGAGCCCTTTAGTTACATTGAATCAGAAATTTGTAGATAGATGCCCAATCCAATTCTTTCTGAGAATAGTCAATAAATAGGACAATTATCCAAATGATTTTCTTTATCCCTCCATATTTTTCCATACAAAATTAAATGAGTAGTGTATATTCTTAGGAAAAAAACAAAAAACAAAAAAACTAATCTTCTCTTACCAAAATGTATTTTAAAACACTGACATGTGAGAATATATGAATGTACCTGTAAGTGTAATACTGATCAACTTTCTAGATTATTAAAAGAAAACAAAATTTACGAATTCCAAAAGCCTCATACAACTCTTTGTAGTTAGTAAAGACCATTATGGATTAATAATGGTGGCAGATGTGATTGTCGTTTGATCTAAATTTGATTCCTGGTTAAAATAACTATTCTGTGGTTAGCATAAGGCCTAGGGAAGTGACAAAAAATGTTGGCTGGAGTTAGTCATAGGGATAAAGGACAGGAATAGCACAGAAAGACTCAAGGAGACTGAAAAGACCTGGCCACCATCCAGCAATATGGCCTTAAAATTTGTGCAACTTGTTTACCACATGGTCTCTTCAGTAGTGGAAAGAATCAAATCTTTAGCACACTAAAAACAACAACAAAACAATAAACCCAGGAAATTTTAAAAGCTGTTAAGATGTTTATATATAAGATATAGCGTATTATAGGAATAAAACAATTTAGCCATTCCCTGAGCCACTAATATGCCTGTAAATGGCAGGATTTAAGGAAGCTTTGCATTTTCCACAAAGGTTCTATGTGGTAATCAGGTCTGGGAAGAGTTCTCCTCCAGAATCAGTTTATCCAAAACTCACCCTACGTGATGAGAGGCAATGCTAATTATGACAAATTGCTTCTTTCGGTGATCTATGAGGTACAAATTTGTAAATGTCTTAGCTTACCAAAAATGCTTTTTTTTTAACCAACCTACTTATTATCTTTTTTTATTTTTTGGTACTTGGGATTGAACCCCTGGGAGTTCTACCTCTGAGCCACACCCCCAGCCCTATTTAATGTTTTATTTGAAACAGGATGTTTCTAAATTGCTGAGGCTGGCTTCAAACCTGTGATTCTCCAGTCTCAGCCTCCCAAGTACTAGGATTACAGGCATGTGTCACCATGCCCAGCTAAACTGTTCACTTATTTTCTTGCTTTGTTTTGTTTGCTTGTTTGTTTCTGTTCTGCTGTGGATTGAACCCCAGGGCCTTGGGCATGCTAGGCAAGTGCTCTACCCCTGAGCTACATCCTAAGCCCTTTATTTATCCTTTTGAAAGTGTTTGAGATGATTGATCAGGATTTTTAGGAGTACTATGCCTCAGACAGAGAAAGTCAGAAGTCCATTAGTGATTTTTTTCTAGGCAAGGTAGGATAAAAAGATATCACCTAAAATAGAAAGCCAGTAATTATTCACCAAATTTCTGAGTTTCTGTTTTGTACGTATTTCTAACTCATAGTTTGAAGTCTAGAGCAGCAATCTGGAGAGGATAAAAACAGAAGATACAAAGCAATTCCTTTCCAGCATTTAGCACTAATTACTATAGTTCAGTTTTTTTTTTATAGTTCAGTTTTAAAAAAAAAGATTTTTCAACAGTTCAGTGAAGGCTTCCTAGTCAGTATTGTAGCCACTGTTCTGAGGCTCTGGATGTCTGGGGAATAGAGATACAGGAAGAACACACAGCACCTGGTCAAGTATCTGTTTGCAGTCTGCAGTCACAGGGAGCTGCTGCAGTGTGCTCACAGGTGTGGCTGGCTTAGTTCCATCCCTGGTTCTTGCTACCCCCTCCCCTGGAACTCTTTGGTTTACAGAGTCTGGCAGGGAGGAAAAATTTTACTTAGTTTTTTTTTTGTGTGTGCCCTAATATGTAGAATTTGTTTTTAAGAAAGTACTCTGAGGATTTGAAAAGAAAGACTAGTTATAGATTTCAATGTAGAAGATTTGAGTGTGTGTGTGTGGGGGGGGTATGTATTAACTTAATCTAGCTGTGATGTATACCTTATACAATCACTTCTATTTGTGCTGTCTTGCTTAGAATCTTTTACTACTGATCGTTTCTGTTTTTACCTTCTTATATTGTCATAACAGGAAGAAAAAAGAGCAGACATAATTTTAGTTTGGCTCTGGAAAAGAAAGGCCTCACTGAGAAGATATCATTTGAGTAAATACCTGAGGAAAGGGAGGGAGAGAGAGAGCGACATGGAACCTGGGGTAAGAACATTCCAGACAGAGAAGGCATCAAGTACATAAAGCCTGATGTGATTTAGGAATGTAAAATGGAGTGAGGGAAAGAAAAGCCAGAGATGGAATCAGAGAGCTGATATGAGGAAGGGGTACACATGAGGACATGAAGAAGGGGTACACATCAAGCAGGACCTTGCTTTTTCAATGGGTTGTAAATAAGGAAATACAGCAAAAGTTCATAAGTTCTAGAGAGCCTAATAAAACATCATATAACTCAGCTTTACAATTCAGCATTTATCAAATTGAATTATGTAAACATTTATTTGAGAATAAACTGACTGACAATGCATGCACTGAAGGTCATGGAGACCAAGTGAGTCGAAATGATCAAGTTCTATAATCACAGCTATAGACCTGCTCCATGTGAACTGCTCTCTGCTACCAACTCTTCTTCCAAACATTTTTACATGCACTTGGTATTAGTTTCTTGAGGCTGTTGTATAAAACACTTCACTTTCCGTATTCATGGGTTCTCCATCTGAGGATTCAACCAATCTCAAATGGAAGATATTTGGGAAAAATGATTGCATCTGTATTAAATATATCTTGACTTTTTAATTTTGTCATTATTTTCTTAACAATAAAATATAACTTACATAGATTTCACATTGTGTTAGGTATTATGAGTAATCTAGAGATGATTTAAACTATATAGGAGGATGTGTGTAAGACATGCAAATACAACACCATTTTATATAAAAGAATTGAGCACCATGGATTTTGGTCTCCGTGGTGGGGGTTGGGGGTAGATCTACTGGGAGTAGATTCCAAGCAGTGAGTGTACTACCAACTGGGTGAATAACTGGTAAATAACAGAAATTATTGTCTCAAATTTTGGAGGACAGAAATCAGAAATCAAATCTGAAGACAGTGAAGGAAAACATTTCCATTCTTCTTTCCTAGCATCCGAGAGCCTTGGGTGTTCCATGGCTTATAGATGCTATTTTCGCTGTGTCTTCACATTTCATCTCTATGTGTTTCTCAGTCTAAATTTTCTCTTTTTACAAAGACGCATTTACATTGGCTTATGGCCCAACCTGAAGACCTCATCTTTACTTGATTCTGTGCAAACACTTTATTTCCAAATAAAGCCACATTCACAGACACTGGTGGTTAGAACTTTAATAACTTTTGCAAGTTTATAATTCAACCCTTAACATTCTAAAATAAAGATATTATCTTAATATTACCTCTGCACTTAACCTATCCTAGACAGGTCACTGGTATCCTCTGTCGGGAGCCATTTCTTTGTATTCAGGCTCATAGATGCAAATACAGCCTTTAGAGGTATAAGCTTTGCCAATTAAGACTTGTTGTTAAGAGTGCTATACATTTCTATAGCCAACGGCTATCTGAGGAGAGACTTGATTGTTCTTCAATCCAGGTGACCTCACCCACCCAGGGGGCATGACTCCCATATGCAGGCTAGGAGGGAGGTGGTCTGAAGAGATCAGGTTAACAGAAAGGGGTGTTGACATTGTATGGTGGAGGGGACTTTGTATCTATTTCTTGTGCTCTGAAAGGATATATAAAGACTGGGCTGAATAAAGTCGAGGCTGCTGCAGTATGGAACTGAGAGCCCTCCCGAAAAATTATCTCTTGTCTCTCACTCTTTATTTTTCTTAATCCTCACTCCCTGTTTCAGGAACCATTCGAACCTTTCAGCT
>PVJS01004112.1:18241-58239 GCA_004027185.1 Glis glis
TTTTTTTTTTTTTTTTTTTCTTTTTTTTTTTTTTTTTTGCGGTACCAGGGATTGAACGCAGGGGCGTTCTACCTCCGCGCTACGCCCCCGGCCCTATTTTTTCTATGCTTTATTTTTGAAACAGGATCTCACAAAGTTGCGGAGGGCCTCACTAGGTAGAGAGAGAGAGAGAGTGAGGAGAGGGAGAGAGAGAGAGAGAGAGAGAGAGATCTCGCACGCGCGCATGCGCGCTGAGGTTGGCCATGAACCCGGATCCTCCAGTCTCTGCCTCCCAAAGTGGGATTACAAGCATGCGCTGAAATGCCAGGTTCGTGATCTCACCAAGGACTACCAGGGAGCCGTCCGATGCAATAAACATGAGGGAAAGTTTATTCAAGCTCGAGCTTGGGCTCCCAAAGTGCACCAACGCAGTGGTCACGGAGAGAAGCCCCTAGCTCCCGGAGAACAAAGCTTTTATCCCCCCAGGAGGGCAGTCCATCCTACCTTTACATTGATTGGGTAGTTTAAAGCATAAGCCTGTTTTTGTTCCCTGATAGGTTTAATTTTCGCGCCTTAGGTAAGGGTCATTACTAGGGAGACTTTGGCCCTATATGGTGACCTCTGTGATTGGTTGGGCCTGCAATGTCTCCCTCCCTCAAGAATGTTTAGGATGGGCAGGGGCTCCCTGGCTCTGTGTAAACTTCAGACCTGGGTGTGCTTAGCACCGATTGGCTGTTGCCAGGGGTTACTAGGAACGAGATCAGATTACAGGGTATGGGGGCAGTATGTTAGAGAGATCTAACTTTTAGAACACAGGTACTTAATCCTATTTTTCTTAAAGCTTTAATTAAAGCCTGTTATGGCTTCATTTTGGCTCTTCAGCGCCACCATGCCCGGCATTTTTAGCTCATTTTTTGCGGTACTGGGGATTGAACTCAGGGGCATTCTACCTCTGAGCTACACCCCCAGCCCTATTTTCTATTCTTTCTTTTGAAACAGGGTCTCACTATGTTGCGGAGGACCTCACTAAGTAGCTGAGGCTGGCCACGAACCTGCAATCCTCCTGTCTCAGCCTCCCAAGTCAGTTCTCATCTTAATTGACCTATCAGTAGCAACTATGAAGTTGATCACGCCCTATTTCTTGAAACATTTTCTTCACTTTGTTTTCATATTAACATACTCTCCTGGATTCCCTACTTTATCATTGCTTATCCTTCCAGGTACCTTTGTTGATTTTTCTTCTTCTCCACAATATCTTAATGTAGGAACAATCAAATGCTCAAACTCTGGTCCTCTTCTCATTCAGCCATAAATACCATCAACATGCAAGCAATATTCACATTCACAGCTCCCATGTAGGCTTCTCTCCCATACAATCACTTATAAAGTGCCTCCTTGCCACCTTTGTTAGGGCATCTAATACAAATTATAAACAACATACAAAAATTTCAATATCCAAATAGACTTCCTCTGAATACTTGTGCATCTCATTGTCTTTCTTGTCTCATTTAGTGACAACTTGTCCTTTCATTTTCAGTTAAAAAAATGTAGAATCCTTTTTTACACCTTTGTTCTTTCCTGCTCCAAAGACAATCTCACATCACATATATTGTCTCTACCCTCCAAATATTACCAGAGTCTGATCATACTCTCCATGTCCACTTCTAGAGCTCCTCATCAAATCATCCTCATCACTCACCTGGTTTATTATTGTATCTTAGCTTGCAATAGTAATGATACTAGCACCTGCAGTATAATTCCAACACAGCAGCATTGAAACTTTTAAACAGTTTTTAACACTTTACAATAAAGTCAAATTATGTTACTGCAATGTTCAAAGCCCTGCACTGGATTATCATTTTCCTCAGTAAAAAAAGGCAGTATTGATTGCTCTTTTTGTTATAACTACACTCTTCTCCTTGATGTTCTTTTTCTTATTTTTTTCTTTTGGTGCTCGGGATTGAACCCAGGGACATTCAACCTCCAAGATATACCCCCAGACCATTTATTTATTTATTTATTTATTTATTTATTTATTTATTTATATTTATTTGTTTTTTTGCGGCACCGGGGATTGAACCCAGGGGCGTTCTACCTCCGCACTACACCCCCGGCCCTATTTTTTTATACTTTATTTTGAAACCAGGTCTCACAAAGTTGCGGAGGGCCTCACTAGGTAGAGAGAGAGAGAGAGAGACAGGGAGAGAGAGAGAGAGAGAGAGAGAGAGCTGAGGCTGGCCACGAACCCGGATCCTCCGGTCTCCACCTCCCAAAGTACTGGGATTACAAGCGTGCGCCACCACGCCCAGCTTATTTATTTATTTATTTATTTATTTATTTATTTATTTATTTTGGTGGTACTGGGGATTGAACCCATGGGCATTCAACTTGAACCCACGGATTACACTCACAGCCCATTTATTTTTTTTATTTTGAAATAAGATCTGGCTAGGTTGCTGAGAGCCTCACTAAATGGCTGAGGCTGGTCTTGAACCTGCGATCCTTCTGTTTCAGCCTCCCAAGTACTAGAATTACAGGCATGCATCACCATACTTGGCTTTATATTTTATTTTTGGAACAAGGCCTTGCTATGTGCTGAGGGTCTCGCTAAATTGCTGAGGCTGGCCTCTAGCCTGTGATCCTCCTGTCTCAGCTTCCAAGTACTGGGATTACAGGGGTGCAGCACTATGCTTGGCTCCTTGATGTTCTTAGTGCACACTAAGGTTAAGTTTTTCAGTGACTCCTACACTGGCCTTTTACTCTACCTGTAATTCCCTTTACCCACATATCTTCACCTACTTCAACTTTAACTCTTTACTCAAATATCACTTTCCCAATAAAACTAATTACGGTCTTCCTATTCAAAACCAAACTTTGCTTTAAACTTCTCCGCTTCATCTTTTGTTTGTCATTATGCTTACTAACTAGTAGCAATCATATTATCTATATTTTACATGCTTAAAATAAACTTATACTTCTCCTCTCAAATTCATATCTCCCCCTGTAAGTTCCATGAAGAAGTGCATATTTCCAGTTCTACTAATATATCCTAATTGGTTAAAGCAGGAACAGCATCAGCCACACATTATAACCTCATAGATTGAATTAACAACCTGTTAATGGATCTTTAGCGAGATGCCTGCATTACTTCTTAAGAACACAGAGACAAAACTTCAAATAAAAATAAAAAAAATTAAGAATATGTTTACATGCCATAACAGCATAGATAAATTCTGTTTGTTACTTTTTAAAAGCTGCAATGCATGAGAGGTTGCTTCAGTTAGAGAATGATGTGTAGCAGCTGCCATGATACTAAAAAATATTGCAGCAATAGACGAGCATTTTTCAGTGCATTTTCATGTTTTATTCTTTTCAGTTCAATTATTGATCAAATAACAATTCAATTGCTGCTATGTGCTTTACAAATAAATAATAACTTATTATATGTTAAGTAATTAAACAAATGCTTATTTTTGGTCCAAAGCCTAAATCTTTAGGGAAAAAAGGAAGATTTCTGACCTTGATTTCTTTCTTTCAAAAAGTTTTATTAGCAATCTTATGTTTAATGAAAAAAATAAATATATCAAACATTTTCTTTTGTGTGTTACTTATGTTCATCCTTACTTATGTTCATCTCAACCTATGGGCAAAATACAAAACACAAAAGAAAAGCCTTCATCTCAGAGCATCAGTGTTACTGCAGAGAAGATTAAATGCCCACGGAGTCATGGATGAAAGTTAAGGCAAACACATTTAGAAGACTCATACTTTCAATAAAATATCTCAGAAGAAGAGAAAATTGGAACAATAATATTTTAAAATTATGAAGTCGCAGAAAAAGAGCACTCTACGACAAGTGAATAATCTACTACAGGCCAGAATCTCATTCTCCCACCTCTAGGGAAATCCACTGTAAGTAGATTTGATGAGTACATATTCCCCTGGAGTCACAAAGGATAAGAATCTGGCCCTATATCTTTAATTCATACAAAACACACTTTTATAAGGGAGAGAGTTCTAAGAGTGCTGTGCCTGAGAGACTTGGAAATTTGTATTGTATTAAAATAGCTTAGAGAAAGCTCTCTATTCCAGAGTCCAGGCATCACAGAGGGAGGACCCTATCCTGAGGCAAAGCATATTTAGAGATCCTTTTGAGGTTTGATTTCTCCTCAGTTCCTAGAAAGCATACTTTATATAGAATGAGGGCCACAGTTATTGAAATTTTCTTTGGAAAAACAAAATAAAACAAAAAACCTTTGAGGCCAGAAAATCCATTACACAAAGCAACCCTGGCTATCATAATAAGAATGAACTGGGCGTCATGGCGCATGCTTGTAATCCCAGTACCTGGGAGGCTGAGACCAGAGGATCCCGGTTTGTGATCAGCCTCAGCTACTTACTGAAGCCCTCCATAAAGAATAAAAATAGGGATGATGGTGTAGCTCAGAGGTAGAATGCCCCTGGGTTCAATCCCCAATACCGCAAAAAAAAAAATAAGAAAAATGAAACCTGACCTATGAGTACACAAATGTTTAACCAACAACTTCCCTCCCTTTACTCCTACCCCATGAATTATATAACTACATTTTTACTTTACCTGAAGCATTACCATCACCTTCTTCATTAAGTAAATTAAGAACTACATGCATTATTTTTATATTGTATATGTATTGTCTCATTCTATTAAGCCTGTACTTTATTAAAATGATAGATTTTTATTTTATTAAAATTAAAATGTAAATAACTAAATGTTATATAAATATACTATTAGCAGCCACTTACTATTATGTAAACTACATTATTTGAAGAATTATGTAGAAGTATTCATAAGAAATAATTATATATAAATAATTGGCTTTAGCTAAATAAAAAAATAAAAAGAACATGTATATTTATTCAATAGGCAACCTGAGTAGCAGTAGAAGACATGGCTATTTTTTCACTTTTCCTATATGTTTTGGTATTCTTACATCATAAAATTAATGTTTGTTAGGTATGTGTTCAATGTGTTAGATAATGAAAATAATATTCTCAGTAAATACTTAGAAAAGTCATACTTATGAATCAACTGCTAGACTTAACTGTTTATGGTATTATTGTATGTGGACTGTTTATTATTATTATCATTATTAATATTATTTTGCTGTGTTGGAGATCAGACCACGTCCTTGCACATGCTAAGCATATGCTCTATCTCTGAGTCACTGGCACCCCTGTATGATGTATTTTTGATCAACAATTTATGGAGTTTATCACTTTTTTCATAGAGTATTTCATTCATGCATCTAGAGTATATGAGCTACAAATTATTATTAGAAATACTACCTAATGGAACAGTTAACTTATATTCTATGGTGATGAGCCAATTTATAGATTGTTGTTATTTTTATCTGGTCTTTTTGGTACAAGGTTACCAATTTAATGTTTCTGTAGTCAGCCTACAAGATTATTTTGATTCTTCATTTTTATTCACTTAACATACTTAGAAGCACTTGTTAAACTGAGTGGGGTGGTGCACACCTGTAATCTCAATACTTGGGAGTCTGAGACAGGTAGTATTATGGTTTGGTTTTAGAATGTCCCACTAGACCTCATATAGACAAGGCAGCCATGTTGGAGTCGAGGTTTGGTTGCTGAGGAGGGATCCCTGGGGGTGTGGCCTTGGGGATTATAAGTGATTCCTCCTTCCATTCCTGGATCTCTTTCTTGCTTCTGGCATCCATGATGTGAGAGAAGATCCTTTGCACAGTAATAATGCTGACTGAAATAGGAGGAACACAGGTTTGAGGCCAGGACACAGTAAATTAGTGAGACCCTGTTTCAAAATAAAAAATAAAAAGGGCTGTGGGTACAGCTCAGAGGTAGACTGCCCCTAGATTCAATCCCCCCCAAAAGAAATACTTCTTCTTTGATTTTTAAATTAACTTTGAAACTAATATCACTATAATTTTTACATTAACATTTGGTATTAAAAGTATGTTTGCTATTAAAAATATAAAAAGTATAATTTTTACATTAAAATTTGCTGTTAAAATTTAGATCACTTTAGATTTAAATAACATCCCCTCTACACTTTTCTAGGGGAACTCTTAATTTTTCAATATTTTTTACTTTATTATCTTACCTTGAAAGTGCAAGTGCCTATTTAACAGTGTTTGGGGAAAAATAAATAAATAAATTTAACACTTGGAATACACTTAGCACATCATCTGCCACACTAAAATTATCAGGCCAAAAAAAAAATTATGTGGCCACCAAGAGCATTTTAATTTTCTGTTCTTGCAAGCTTAGGAAAATTGCACAGCACCAAGTCAAAACCAACTTGTTCTATCCAAGGAAATGAAGTGTTGCTTCTGTGCTGGAGAACTGAAGAGCCAGCCCCCTTGCTCCGTTTCAGCCTGTCTTCTGCTGTGGAGACCAACAGGCTTCCTATTGCAGAAAGATGGAAGAAGCAGGATCCCTAAGTCATGGTTCTAAGGAAGTGACTGCCTGATGAAGCTCCAGACCAGTGAACCTTTGTGTAGGAGAGAATGGTGACCGATTGGGTCACTGAGAATCTGATTAGTATACTGGATACATGAAAGTCAGAGTAGTAAGCTATGACAGTGTTAGAAAAAATATGTGTGTGTGTTTAAAATATGTGAATATTAAGTATAAAAAATGTGTTATTCAGTTATTTGTAAAGTAGTGCAACCAAATTCTTTCTCTGCTGTTTCCCTTCCCCTTCCCTGGTGACCCCATCTTGAGAGCACTGGGGTGGCAAAATGTTATGTTGTCTCCTCTTATTGGGTTTTTGTCCAGTGGATTTCAACAAATGAAGTCCAAAGACTAATGAAGGGTATAGAAATATGAAAGTTTGTTTTATGTCAAGGAAAGATAGAAGAAAAATCAGCTCCCCCACACAGGAGGGGGACCCCTGAATGAGAGTAACTGTTGAAGTTCTTGGGAGGTGAGCTTTTAAACTTTATCTGCTCTTTTATGATTGGTCAGAATTGGATTTTGAGGAACAATGTATTTTTTCCCAGTCTCAATCCTTAATTTGAATTGCTATCTCATGGGCTGGGGGGGGCTCTAATCTCCTGGTGCCACTTGTCTGCTCACCTCCCCTCTCCTTGTTTACACAAGTTGTCCTCAGAATGCAGCTCACAGAATGGGCTAAAGTTTTGTTTCAATTTCCATAGTCCTTGTCTGGTCATTGCTACCTTTATATCTTAATAATCTTCTGTTTTTATGTTCTTTATACAGATGGCCTCTTTTAATCCTACCTGTTCCCAGGTCCTCTGCTCTGCCTCAGTAGTAAGAGCAGAGGTTCTGTTAAAAGTTTACACACTGATCTTTCTCTAGTAATTAATGCAAAAATAGATTAAATTACAGAGTTAATTTATTTAAAGCATCATTTTCCTCATGAAAACTGTCCAAAATGGAGTTACCATTGATTTTTCTATTTGAGTTCACTAATAAAATGAAAATATACAATTTGAAAAAAAGTTAATTGTACACAATTTCAAAATAGTTGTACTTATGAAGATAAATCATCCATGGCTAAGCCCATAAAATAAAATGTTATTATTGCGTTCTGGAAAGCAAACATACAACTGCCTTCTATTAATAAAACTAGTCAAGTGACTTTATATCTATAGCCATGGCCAATATACACGATTGTGTTGGTGGTTAAATTTTCATGCTGATAAGCACAGCAACCTTTCATACTAAAGATTTTAACTCACTACTCAGTTTAAAATTAAAAAAAAAAAACTTCCTTCAGTTATAAAGCCATTCTACTGCTTTTACCTCTCCATATCCACTGTCTCCCACCATCTTTGAGGGACTCAGATTCATGGTCTCTCAAGCTGTGTAGACTTCTATGATTGGTAGCAATATCCTTTATGGATACAACATCGATTCCTATTGCTATTCAACCAAAATGCAATGGTGAATACAATGGTATACACATAGAGCTGATTATTTGTACTTATATCTGACTTATTTTATACTTCTGTTTCTTGGAGAGTAATAAAAAGTCCTTCCAGTTGATTATCTGTGCTTCTTCAAATAAGTTAAAGATGAAATTTATAAATTATTATCTATTGTTAATGATTAGAATATTAGGTTTTAACATATTGAGCGAGTTATTTTAAAAAATCCCACAGTAGCAACATCTTTCTACAGATATTTTGAGATCCAGAAGATCTACAGGACATTTCTGGAATTAAATTCATTTTTCATAGAGTGAATTAAAACTTTCCTTTAAAAGTATGAGAAGTAATTATCTGTTTCTTGGTTTAACTGCAGCTCATCTAGCAGGACTGTGTTGAGTTTTCTTTATTATTAGACTGAGATGACAAATCAAGTAAGAAATTTCTCATTACATTGTCACAACACAAGAATGATGGATGATATTATCTCTTTCCAAATTAAATTACTCTTTTGTTTATTGCCAAATAATTAAAATTTACATAAGAAAACACATAAAAAACTCTTTGAAAACTATGTAAATCAGAAAAAGTAAAGTAATTTATTTACTACTGTCATGGCATTCAAGGTATAGGGTTAAGTGAAATACACGTTAAAAAATAAAAATTTAAGCCATAACTCTCTTAAATAAATATTTCCAATTTCCATCCATCTTCTAAAATCAAGACTCTTACAACAAAATGCCCACTTTTAGTAAATGGTTGGTACCACCTTTCATTCAGATCACAAACTTAATAATCTTCTCTTACTATTTTTTTTATTTTCTACTTTACTTCCAATGTATTCATAAATCCTGTTGGTTCTACTCTAAAATTGTATTCCAAGTCTGAATACCCCTCACTTCTCACTTATACCTTACTATCTGTGGTAGACTTAACAATGTACCACCAAAGATATTCACATTCTAATTCGTAGAGCCTATGGGCATGTCAGATTATATAGCAAAGATGAATTAAGGCTGTAGACAGAATTAAAGTTGATAATCAGTAGACTGTCAGAGAGGAAGGTTCTCCTGGATTATCTGAGTAGACCCACTATAAACACAGGTTTCTTATAAGTGAAATAGGGAAGCAGGAAAGGAAGAACTAGAAACATGACAGTGTGAAAAAGAATTGGCTGACATTGTGGGCTTTGAAGATGGAGGAAAGAGCCACAAACCTAAGAAAAGTAAATAGCCTCTAGAAGATGGAAATTTCACAGAATCACATTTTTCCCTAGAGCTGTTAGAAGAAACAACATTCTGATATTACCCAATGGTGCTTATTTCAGAATTCTGACCACAAGAACTATATGAAAATAAATTTCCACTGTTTTAGGGCACTAAGTTTATTATAATTTCTTATAGCAATTATGGAATACTAATACACTACCTTACTTAAACTGTCTTTATTACTGCAACAGCCCACTAACTAGTATCATTAATCTTATTATCTAAGAGTTCTCTATGAAGAAAATAAATAAGTTTTTCTAACATTAATATTCTGCTAAGATCAGCCAAGGCTCCTCGGGGCTCCTTAGGGATGAGGCTTTACCTCTACCAGTTGTGCCATCTGCCAGGATGGTTCATGGTCTTGCTGACCATCTGGCTTCCCTCAAAACACAGGAGACATTTCCCTCTTTCTTGACCCATCTTTTTGTACCATATGTGCTGGTAGCTCCCAGTCTCTGGGGCCTTTATGATCCCCCTGTTCAGGGGGTCAGATGACTTACCAGAGTTGCAGGGCCCCTAAGCGAGATCCCATTATTCCCTGGGTTCTATTTGACCATGGAGGGAAAGGGCAAAAATATTGGCTGTTCTTTCTTAGAGCTTTTATTTCCTTATTATTCTCTAAGTCTCAGTTATTGAACACCCAGAAGGTCGATTTCACCAATTCTTTGAAATGTCTTTCAGGTGATGGCTATCATCTCAGAACACTGAGTTGTACTTCTGTTAAACTTTAGCAGACAATAGTTACATAGTTTTATAAGAAAAACACAAAACAGAGTTATCAGGAACAAAACAAATTCCTTGTATTTTTGCATAAAGGAAATTGTCAAAATACAATTAGAAACATATAAATCTGGATTTTGTTTAAATGTCATTAGTTCTGTAAAGTGTTTTCTTATATTTTGTATTTTAGAAGTCCTATACATTTTGGGAACACAGATGCTAAAAAAATTGTTATTTTAGATATAGAAAGTAGAGCACTTAGGAAACACAGGAAATTATCTTAATAAAATGTAAAATTTTGTTCTCTAGGCTTGTTTTGTTTGTAAAATTTTGTCAAAATCAGATCAACATCATAAGAAAACCTAAGTGTTTTAAGCATAGAATCAATACACTTAACGTGACTTAAACAATCCTTTAAATAATTCCTTTTGTCTTGGTAGGCTCTGGTGGTGTCATGAATTTTTGTCTGTCAGTGTGGCCAGAAGGCTCACATCTGAGTTATTTTGCTGGTAAAGCTTTGGATTTTTCCTTAACACAAATTTTAGATACTTTATTTTCCTTGTGCAAAACAGATACAGCTGCAAGATAGTGTCATTGTTTACATTTCCCTCTGGTGGCCATCCCCTGTCTCTTTTACTCTATTCTACGAAGCTCAGGCACCGAAAAAGATTAGGCATTTTTTTCTTTAGTGTCTGGGATACCCAGTTCCATAAGATACAATCTAAGAAGGTGCTAATGGCCTGGGAAGATGGAGAGTTTCCCATTTAAGACAGAGGAGAAAAAAAGCATCCTCTTAAGTTCTTTCACTGACGGCCCCAGAGCATGCTGTTCCAGTACTGAACCTGATTCCTGTCCATGCATGGTAATGGGCATGATAGGTCTACTGGATTTAGGCATGGTTACCAGTGAGACATAGAGATAACAACTGTTTTTGACCGCATGTCACATGTATGTATGTGCCTGTGATAATTGCCAGCGAACCCTAGTACCAGCACCTGTTTTCCACCGCCAGTCACATATGTGTATGTGCCCATAGTAATTGTGAGCAAGACCTAGAGACAGCACCAGTTTTGACCACTAGTCAAATACTTATATGTATTGCTTCCTGCCTGTGACTTCCCCTTGTCTGTGTTTAGCTTTTCCAGGATAATGGCCAGTAAGTGAATGAAACTCAGGATGTATAGTCAAGCATTTGGCATCATTATATTTCCAGAATCTAGACCAATAAAATTTGGCCTCATTTTTAGAGGGTTCAAAAATCTGCATGCAGTTCTATCAGCTTAAGATTGTTAAGGAGTGTTTTATTGGTCTGATCATTGTCTCCACGTTTTTAGGTTGCTCAGGTAAAAAAAAAAAAAGCATAGTTGTCCCCATCAAAGCAATGTATACAAAATTACACATTTACCTGAACTCCGATTTACAGCAACCTTTGTAGTCTTTTAGTAAAGACCCAAAAGTAAAGCTATTCAACAATATTGTTTTTCTATACACCAAAAATTTAGAAGCCCATTCAATAGACCCAAATGTTATTCTAGATCCTAAGAAGCCAAGAGTATTTTAAAGCAGTAATTACATTTTGTATTCACTAGCTTTAATTTAATAATTGAATAATAGATACTCCTGAAAAATGTAGACATCAGATAAGTATCATTAGTGCTTAAAACATTTTTCCTACCACAGAGAAAAAAATTCAATGGATTGCAGTGAACATTGTATTTGAAAACATCCTACAGAGTCACACATAATCTTGATTGACTATTTACCTATGATAAAAATCATAGGTTAATAATTTTAAGAAAATTTTTACTTTAATCTCATGAACAAATCTTAAATTTACTCAGTTGTTAGATTTAGTTAAGTCACATGAACTAAGAGGCATTTGGTTTTATGGTTTTTTTTAATTTTATGAACACTCATTTATTAATATCTAAATTTTTTAACCATTTAGACAATATACAGACAAATTACACACAGAACACAACAAACAACATCAACAGGTAGGAGACAAGAGAGACAGATATTTACTACCCAGAGTGAAATCAGATCTAGTGCTTCTAGAAACAAAAACACATCCTGTCACAGATTTTATTGTATGACACAGACATGGGGAAAACCTGTATAGTTGACCATGCTTGTACAGTCTGCCAGTCATGGGTAACACTGAATCAAATTTATTCAGGTGGCTGCTTTTTCTCCCCATGCAGGCAAACACACAAATCACCACCACTGTTCATCCCCTTCCTTAGAATACTAGAGAATTAACCCTTAAATAGTTTCTGAGTAAAGAAAGCTGGAGAGAAAAAACAAATAAGAGATCCATTAAGCCTCTAGTTAGGCAAAAAATATATGCTCACAAACCCCAGTGAATTTATAAAAGCCATGAGCTCAAAAAATGAAATGACTGTAAGTACTGTAGTAAAAAGCTACATTGTGCTGTAAATTTGTATAGGTACTTGTTTAAGAAGACTCTCTTTTTCTTCATGCCAAAGACAGGTTAGAATAAAGAGCTCTAGAATCCTAGAATTGGCTTTTCAGAGTGCAAGAAAATAAACCACATTAAAACTGAATTATTTTACAGGCCTTTACAAGAAACATTTAAACATAATTTATATTCTTTTTGATTGGCCTCAGTTTGCCTATCACTAAGCATACCTATCTGTCTCAAGCATCTATCTACCCAGGGTGACAGTTCTTTGTGAGTTTGAATAGAGACATCAGAGGCCTGGGTGTGAGATGTTATCAGTCACACCATGGAAGGGGTTGTTCAGCCCTCCCACAATCAGCATGTAGGTGGGTCCAGAGTGGTGACTTTAAAGCAGACACCTCCCTTATGCACATTAAATTTGGGGTGGTGGAGAGCTTTTATTTTTTCTCTTTCCTGCCACACCATGTGAAGTGTGGGTATAAAATACTCCCCATGGCCAGAAACTGGCCAGTGGTAGTTGTCTCAAATTTTTTAGTGTTCAGGCAAACAAAATAGTCTCCCAGTTCTGACTAGCTCTCTAAGCGAGTTTGTAGTGGCTCTGAGTACTTAGGTAGGGCCATCAATTCATATACAAGTTAGCTAAATTAGAGATGGCTTTTTGACTGCTACATTTCTCTCTCACTTTTTTCCCCCTTTGGTCAAAGGAAGTAGCCCCTGAGAGGTACTAGCCCATGGTTTCCAAAGGTCTGACTATATGTCTCACAGGGACTGGGGCCCATGCCCAGGGATTGGTAGCAACCCACATGCAATCTGGCCCCACTCACCTGGCTGTATCTGCATGCAGGCTGTGGAGAAAACCCCTTATTTTTCTCTTGGTACTATGGACTGCCCAGTCAAATTTCTGTGTGCATGTGCATGCCTCAGCTCTTGGTGTCACAAGGAATTGAGATGGATCACAACCTTTATGCCATTTGCTAACCTTGCCACAGTGGCATCAATGCATCAGCCATGCAGAAATGACTGCCCTTGGTGTACACAGAGCTACAAAATTATGTAATCCAGGCATCACCCGTGAGCTTTTAGCTGGGCCACATCTTAGCACCAGCAGGCCGGTGGCAGTGGTGGTAGCAGCTGTGGCAGTGGCAGCACCACCTTTTCAGTTTCCTCCTTTGTTTATTTGCTCCGTTTCCCCTCCTACACATGTGGGCACCCCAGCCATTGTGCCTTGCCAGTTTTTATTTCAAGAGAAGTTTAACTGTAAGCCCTGTGGGATCAAAATGCTTCTGAGCCTGTAATAATACGTGGCAGGCCAGGCGTGGTGGCACATGCTTGTAATCCCCAGTACCTGGGAGGCTGAGACAAGAGGATTGCAGGTTCACGACCAGCCTCAGCAACTCGTGAGGCCCTCCGCAACTTAGTGAGATCCTGTTTCAAAATAAAGAATAAAATAGGGCTGGGGTATAGCTCAGAGGTAGAATGCCCCTGGCTTCCATCCCCAGTACCACACACACAAAAAGAAGAGTGTGTGGCAGAAGCCCCAGAAGAAAAAGTTTTTTATTTGCCTTTCCATCTTTTCCAGCCAATACACCATGACTGAAACAGGGGTGTCTCCTCTTATGGGGTTCTTGTCCAGTGGATTTCAACAAATGAAGTCCAAGGACTAGTGAAGTGTATAGAAATATGAAAGTTTATTTTAAGTTGGGGAAATATAGAAAACAAAAAAGCTCCCCCCTCACCAGGGAGGAGGGGTCCTCAAAAAAGAATAACCACCAAATCTCTTAGGAGGTGGGCTTTCAAACCTTTCTGAGGTTCCCCATCTGATATTTTATGATTTGTCAGAATTGGGTTTTGGGGAACCAATGTCCTTTGACAAATTTCAATCCTTAATTTGAATTATTATCTTGTGGGCTGGTGGGCCCTGATCTCCTGGTGCCCACCAGTCTCTCACCTCCTTGCTTGCTTCCCCCCACCTCACAGGTGATACTGATGGCCTTATTTAATCCCTACTGTCCCATTTCTCTGCCTTGCCTCAATATCAGCCTCTCAAAAGTCTCTGAGCACTGAATCTAAGCAAAACCCCTTCTCTCCAGTCATCATGCTTCGTTGTATTCAAATGACTTATCACTTCAGTGATAAGATGCTATTTTTAAAAAAAACAAAAATCTCCCAACAGTCACAAAAACAATATTTTCAATACACAACAGCTCCCCCAAGTATGTAAATATGTAAAAATATGCAATTAAGAAAAAGATTAAGGGGCAAGTAGTACAAAGATAAAGAAAAATGCAAAAAGAGGGAAATATAAGCCATCAATATAAAAATCTTCAGACATGAAACATATCTCTGTGAATTAGGAAAAGGAATTAAAAAATTGATGAAATTTTTCACTTACATTTACAAAAGACAGGTTATATCCTATCCACTGTTATTAAAGATATAGTATGCTAATACAAGTGTAAATTGCTATAATATATAAAAATAAAATGATCTGAGCATCCATTATGATAAAATTTGATTACCAAAGGCACATGTGTTGTGTGTGTGTGTGTGTGTGTGTGTGTGTGTGTGTGTGTGTTAGTTACTGGGGATTGAACCCAGAGCTACACTCCAGCCCTATATTTTATGTATTGTTTTGAGACAGGGCCTCACTATGTTGCCAAGCGTCTCTCTCATTTCTAAGGCTGGTCTTGAACCTGCAATCCTCCTGTCTCAGCCTCCCAAGTATTGAGATTACAGGTATGCACTATTGTGCCCCGCTGACAAGCCACTTTTGAGATTATAATCCACATAAATAAAAGCATAATATGAGTGTATATGTGTTTTTAATTTGTTACAAAGAAATCATTGAGAAAAACCCCTGAAAACCTATAAATAAGAGAATGATTGAGCAAATAATAGCACATACATTAAAGACACACATGGTAGGAATTATATTGAGAAAGTGAATGGAAAAATGAATTAAATCTATATGCATTGATTTGGAAGAAAGTCTATGATAAGATGTTAAGAAAAATATATAGATTGCTATATAGATATCCCCCAAATTACCATGGTAGAATCTATGATTTTTTTTAACTTTATGTGGTTTGAAAGTGATATACATTTGTAGAAACTATACTTTGAATGTTAAAATAAATGATCTTCTGGGCTGGTGATATGTAGTACAATACTTTTTCATGATACCAGGCAGTGGCAGCAGACTACCAGTCTGCCATATGATCAGGAGGGTAAACTACTGACACTGTACAGTGTACTGTGCTGCAAAGCTAAGTTAGATTGGTAAGTTGTATTAATTGCAACTTTGACTTATGGTATTTTCAACTTATGACAGATTTATCAAGAAACTATCATAAATAAAAGAGCACATAAATAGGATAATGCATAAATCAGGAGATAAGATGGATGAATGGATAGATGTGATTTATTTCTGCTCAAAAAATGCAAAAAGAGATTTTATTACTTTATTGTTTTTAAATATATTGAATAGCTTGAAGGAGGAATCATATAATTTCACTAGTCATTATTTTTGGGTAGAGATTAGAAGAGAAGGATTTTGAAAGTAGTATGGATCTCTAGATGAATAAATAAATATATGGATTTCTGTTTTAATTTTGAGGTTCTTTAGAATAATGAAGATTCATTGTCTGTCTTCCAGCATTTTATATTGATGGTGTGTGTGTGTGTGTGTGTGTGTGTGTGTGTGTGTGTGTGTGTGCAGATAACATATTTTGTGTTTATAGGCCAGTGGTCTGAGAGGACTCACAACTGGACAGAACACAAAAAGAAAATGGAACTGGATTTAGTGACTGGACAGGAATATGTGTGGTTTCCCTTGGAGAATTTGAGAGTACTTTCCATGCATGTAAAATAGGAAGCAAAGGGATATTTGGTGCCTAGATGCATGGAAGCTAACAGAGAATATTAACATATTTATTTTCTAGATTTTTCTTCATTAGTTTTTCTATTGTGTAATTCTATAAGAAGAAAATTTAAGAAAGGTTTCACTTTTTGTAGAAATGTTGATAAATTTATTAGATAATTTATGATATATTTGTGTGGACTTAACAAATATACTTTTTTGTACTACCATAATATCTATCTGTGATAAGGAAATAACAAGCCTTTATGTTATAAGATCTATGAATCTTGAAGTTTGTGTGCATTGTTTTGAATGTATACCCCAAATTTCATATGTTGGAATCTTACTCTTTAATGCATTAATGTTGACAGTTGGGATATTTAAGGTTTGATTTCATCATGAGGGCTCTGATCTCATTAATGGATTAATGCCATTACCATAGGCATGGGTCAGTTATCATGAGGGCAGTTTCCTGATAAAAGGAAAACTTGGGTCCCTTTATTTCTCCCTCATTCTCTCACCATTCTGCCTTTCACCAAGAGGTGAGGCAGCACTCAGAACCTCATAGACGTGGAATTTTTGTTCTTGGACTTCTAGCTGCCAGAACTATCAGAAATAAAATTACCCAGTCACAGGTATTCTGTTATAGCAGCACAAAATAGACTAATACAGAAAACTGGAATAGAGAATTGGGACAGTTGTTTTAACATATATCTGAAAATAAAGAAGTGGCCTTGGAACAAGGCAATAGATATACTTTGGAAGAATTTGGATGATTAGACTAGGAAAGACCTGTATTTAAGTAACTGGATGTTTAAGGACAATTCTAATGTATTCTTATAAAATTATAATTGTAGGAAAAGTCTGACATTTAAGTTTCTTAGATGTTATTTGAATCATCATAAAAAATGTTGGTAAAATATGGACAGTAAAGGTCATCATGATGAGGTCTCAGATGGAAATTAGGAATAAGGCAAAGGCTACCTTTGTTAGAAGCTGGCTAAGAATTTGGCATTGTTTCCATGCCAAAAGGTTTTATAGAAAGCATAAGGTGAGAGCAAAAAACGAGGACATCAGGTAGAAAAAAAAATGGCAAAATTTTGAAAGAGCCATGTTGGTACTTTTATTTGCATATGGTAAGATTGGGAGGAGAGTGATTATTAAAATATGGAATTTATAGTTAGAAGGAAAGCAGAATGGGAAGGTTTGGAAAATTCATTGCCTGTTTATGTAAAGAATGAAAAGAAATCTTTAGGTGAGCAAACCAATGGTGTGGTCAAATGGTATATGCTAAAGAGATTAATGTAGATAGAAAACAAACAACAAACAAGCAAACAAAACAGATTCTATTCATCAAGACAATGGGAGAGTGACCCAAAAAGCATTTCAGAGACTTTTAAGGCAAGGTAGGGTCTTGAGGAAAAGGTTTCCAGAGAGGTCCCCATGGCACCTCATCATCACTGGCCTGCATCCCCTAGGGACTCTGCTCTACAAATCCCAGCAACTCTTCTTTGGCCACACCAGCCTTGGCTCAAGTGGACCCAAGTGTGGCTTGTGTCACTGCTCTGAAAGATACAAGTATGAACATTAATAGTGTTGACATGGTGCTGACTCTGTAGACACAGAAAGTATATGAAATATATGGCCATTACATTCTCCACTTAGACTTCAAAGGGTGCAGTCTGGCACCCTATGCAGAGACATAATTCAGGGCTAGAGCTATCACAGACAGCCAGTAATTTACTAGGTCAATGCTGAGAAAAAATATGAGATCAGAACCCATGCAGACAGTCCCCACTGTAACAATCTCTAGTGGAATTGCAGGAGTGAGGACACATCAGACATCCCAGAACTACAGGGTCAACAGCCTGCAACTCCAGGCTGGAAAGCTATAGGTATGTTATTTTACCCTGTGGGAGTCACCATGTGGACTAAGCCCAGCAAAGCCATAGGGATGGGGCTGTCCAAAGCCTCTTGGGCTCAGTTCTAGTCCCAAGAGGTGGTATACATGGAGTCAAATATTATTATGAACATTTAAGAGTCAATGTTATGTTCCCTGTTGGGTTTTGGACTTATTTGGCACCACTTACTTCTTTCTCCTTTCCTACTTCTTTTGAGAATGGCAATATCTATTCTACCACTGCCACCATTGTATTTTATTTATTTTTTTATTTTTTTGTGGTACTGGAGATTGAACTCAGTAGCATTCTACCTCCAAGCTACAGTCCCAGACTGATTTTATTTTTTATTTGGAAAGAGGGTCTTGCTAATTTGCTGAGGCTGGTTCAAACCTGTGATCCTTCTATCTCAGTCTCCCAAGTGCTGGTATTACAGAAATGTACCACTTGTTGACTTTACAGTCTCATGGCTGGAGAGGAATTTACCTCAGGATGAATTGTGTCTTCTATCTCATTCATATCTGACTTAGATGAGACTCAGCATTGTACATTTAAGTTGATGCTGCAGTAAATTAAGAATTTGGGACCTATTTGCATGGAAGATATGCATTTTGAATGTGACTAAGAAATGAATTTGGAGAGGCAGAGGAAGATTGGTATGATATGAATGTGTCCCTCAAAAGTCCTTAGGGGCTTAATCCCCTATGCAACTGTGTTGAGGGTTGGGACTTTTAAAGGTGATTAAGTCATGATAACTTTACTCTCATGAGTGGATTACTGTCATTGTTATAGTTTGGATTTAAAATGTCCCCCAAAACCTCATGTGTTAAAAGCATGTCCCTATGTAACAACGTTCAGAGGTGAGGCATTGCTGGAGAAGCTGGTCACTGGGGGTGTGGTCTTGGGGACTACATATGTCCACAGGCTACCTCATCTCCTCTCCGCTTTTGGCTGTCATGATGTAAGGGCCATGTCCCTCTGCCACACAGGCTGACACCCTGCCATGCCCTGCTGCTACTGTCCTCTCCACTACCATCGTGGGTTATGCATCAGTCATGGCCCTATGGACTGAAACCTCCAAAACCATGAACACCAATAAAACTTTTCTCCTCTCAGTTATTCTTTACAGGAATTTTATTCACCATAAATGGAAAACTGACTAACACAGTCATTAGCACAGCAGTAGGCTGGTTTTCATGAGGATAGATTTGTTATAAAGCTAATTCGCCCCTTTTTTGCTCTGTATTGTGTTCTATCCTGCCTTCCTCTCTTCCACCATGGAAGGATGCAGCATCAAGACACTCACCAGATGCAGCCCCTTCATCTTGAGCTTCTCAGTCTTCAGAGCCATGAACCGGTACATTTCTTTTCTGTATATATAAACTAATCTCTGGCATTGAGATATTATGTGTCTTGGATTTACTTGATTATAGTAAAATTTTGAATAAAGTTTATATTTGTGTAGGCTAATCAATACATTTTCTTTATCATTCAATGACATTATACACAGTAGAATAATTTGACTCACATTTTTATTTTATTTATTTATGTTTTTGTGGTGCTGGGGATCAATCCTAGGGTATCATCCATACTAGACAAGCGCTGTACCTCATGTTCTTTTTGTAATGGTAAGTACTATGCATAAATAATGTAAATACACATAAGTAAAAACCAATATTTCTGTTGTCTGTGGTTGCATAAATGAATAAAATATTGTGACATTATGCAAAGATTACTGTGCCATTTTTAAAAGAAACAAAGCAAGCATTGGTCTGAGAGAAAATAAAATATTTTCCTTGTATGAAATTATTAAAATTTAACAGTAAAATGTTTGCTTAATTTTATAATGACTACATTTTAAAGAATGGGCATTTAGCAATGTCCAAAGAAGAAAAAAGATGGCTTACCAGAATAATTTATTATACTTTCAAGCAGTTGAGGTATGAATAAAATAAAAAAAATTAGGCATATTCTTAATGATTCAGATGTCATTTCTAGTGGACAGATATTTAGAAACATAGAGAAATAGGATATATAGTAGCATAGATATAAATATTGGTAATAATATGGAGCTTTTCATTCTTTTCATTAATGTATCTCTAGAAGTGCTATTTGTTAAAGAACTTTTGTTTTCTGTATTGAGAGTCATGCTTAGTTTTTGGCCCAGAATGTGAGAAGTAAAGAGATGTTTAGGAGAATGAGAGCCTGCCAAGGGGCAGAGAATGAGCCACAGGGAATTTGGTAGAATAATTATATTCCCATCATTAGGGATTCTTATCCTTTATGAAAGAATGAAGTACTTTTGATTAGTGTTTGATATTCTCTTGGCCCACAATAACACCTGAATCTTTTATTAATGAAATTATTCAAAATAAAGCTCACATATTTAAGGAAATAGAAGACAATCAAATTAAGGACTGAACAAAACCAATACTCTTGGTGTTTGGAATGACCTTAATTTATAATAAGTAATTAAATAAAGGTGAAGAAAGTAGCAGAGAGCTAATTAAAGCTCTGCATATGGGAAAGAATATAAAGAGTTTACAGGAAAAAAAGGTAATTCACTTTCAGTAGCATCCATTTCATAACAGTCATAACACCTACTAGAAATAAGACTGACTATATTCCTTTAATAAGCATATTTAAATGGGTACAAATGATAATCATGTATACAGTGAATGAGTTCCATTTGTTTAGCTGCACCCATTTTGGTAAAATAAACAATATGTCACAGGCCACAGTTCACTGATAACATTGACAAATCAATTGTTTAATAAAATTGAGTAATGAATTACATAAAATAGACTGGATAGTCAAATGACAAAAGAGGATACACTGAAACAATTGTACACTTTTCACAACATATTTGAAAAGAATATTTACTAAATTTTTACACTGAGATACTGAGCTTATGTACAAGTAATCGACTATAGTGAAAAGACTGAAATAATTAAGATAGTTTCTCAATTTAAAAAAATCCTTCTCTTACTACCTAAAATTTAATAGATATTGAACTTTTTCAACTTGAACTCTAAAATAGTACAGCTGTTCACTATGATATATTTATATGTAGTATTCCATGGAACATTTACATGCCCTTTATATGGTAGGTAATTTGTACATTTATTGTACAGAAGGTAGCACATGGTTTAACATAGGCATTATTTTGAAACTGTATGTTTTCAAACAATTGGTAAGATTCTTATTGAGCTGATTCCACTGTTTAGTAGAGTACACCTTTTGAGTAATATATTTTGCTTGTGCTTTTTCACCAATGAGCAGTTATTTGAGCACTACAGCAATGTGACTGTTCTAATGATATATGGGATAATCCATCATGAACGTTAAATTCTGTTGTATCCCTGAAAGAGTTGTGCACCTGCTGAAGAGCTAGGAGACTTAGAGAGCAAAGTGGGGTTAGCTCCTTTGGAAAAGTTTGCCAGTCATTAAGAAGGCTGTAGTGCATTTATTTCTCTGACAAAAGATAAAGCAGTAATTATGAAAAAACCCTCAGTTATGGGAAGCAAATGAGGCAGTCATTTTTCCTCTATAGTACTCTCCAAACAAATTAAGCAATGAAGTATTAAATTAAGTATAAGAAATTTGGTTACTGCATAATATTTTTATAATCCCTATTTAGAAAATTCTAAAAGCTAGTATTTTGAAAAGAAGATACTAAAAACATAGTTCCTATCTAGGTGGACCATTTTGTTAAAAGTTATTATTATTTAAATTTAGGAGAAATAATCTATGTAAAAATTTATCATAAGAGTTGATCCATAGACTTTCCTTCATCATATTTTGAAATCAAATCAGTGTGTAAGCTTAACTGGGACTAGGAAGCCCATTTTTTTAGAATAATTTTTGCTAAATGTGTAGCTTATAGGAAAATGCTTCAGTGTACTAACTCTTGAGAAGGTGCCATGTCAGGAACATGAATGGCCTACAGTTTATAATCTATTGCCCTCTAGAAACTTCAGTTCCAAGAAAAAGCAGAGTGCTGCAAAATGCCCAGGGAAATAGTATGTTTTATATTTTCGTGGGTCACTTACTTTTTATTGGATAATAAAATATATATTATATGTATAAATATATAATTTAGATATATCCATATAATCAGGTAGAAGGAAAACAGTATTAAATAACAAAATAGGAATATATTGTTTTACAAAGGAAAATATCATCAAATCATTTTTTGTGTGTGTGTGTGTGGTACTGAGGATTGAATCCAGGGGCATTCTACCTTTGAGCTATACCCACAGCCCTATTTTATTCTTTATTTTGAAACAGAGTCTCATTAAGGTGCAAAAGGTCTTACTAAGTTGTTGAGGCTGGCCATGAACCTGCAGTCCTCCTATCTCAGCCTCCCAAGTAATGGGATTACAAGCATGTGCCACCACATGCAGATCATCAGGTCAGTTTTCTATTTAAATTCCTTTAAAGTATTCCCAGAGGTCTGTGAATAAATCTTTCTTAGCAGAGGTAGCAAGGCAGCATACTCTATCTACTTACTAGCCCAGCCTCATATCAAACCTCTGTACCAGATGGGATACATCTTTTAGTCTTCCTCATATATAATATATTTTTATTTTTAAGTTTTAAGTTTGATTGACACACAATAATTGTACATATTTATGAAGTACGACATGATGTTTAGATACATGCATACATTGTGTAGATCTCAAATTATGATAATTAACATATCCATCACCTTAAACATTTATTACTTCTTTGTGGTTTCTTCTGTTTTAAAATATATACTGTATTATTGTTAACTATAGTTCTGTTATCCAATAGAACAGTGGAATTCTTTTCATTCTATCTAACTATAACATTGGGCCAATTGACCAATATCTCTCCATATCCCCTTTTTTCTTGCCTTCACAGTCTCTGGCAACCACTACTCTCCTTTCAACTTCTGTGAAATCAACTATTTTAGATTCCACATGTGAGTAAGATTGCAGTATTTGTCTTTATGTGCTTGGCTTATTTCACTTAACATAATGGCTTCCGGGTTTGTCCATGTTGTTACATATGAGGGGATTTCATGGTTTGTTATGGATGGAAAGCATTCCATTATGTATATATACCACAATTTTTTCATCCATTCATCTGTTGGACACTTAGATTATTTTTAGGTTTTTTAATTTGTGTATGTAGTTGTTCATTAGAGTCTCTTTATTATTTTGATGGCTTCTCATGTGATATTTATGACATGTATTATAATTTGAAAAAGGTCTTATTTTCTTTTCTTGGAAAATAAAATAGGCTTGTGAAAAAAAATTGTTACTGTTCAACAAATTGATCTTTTTTTTTTGCAGTACCAAGGATTGAACCCAGGGACATTCTACCTCCTGGTTACACCACCAGCCCTATTCTTTATTCTTTATTTTGAAACAGGGTCTCACTAAGTTGCGGAGGGCCTCACTAAGTAGCTGAGGATGGCCACGAACCCAGATCCTCCGGTCTTAGCCTCCCAAGTACTGGGAATAAAAACGTGCACCACCACGCCCTGCCAAATTAATCATTTTTATATTTAACAGATAGATTATATCTGTAAAGCAATTAAGAATAAAGCTACAAACATTTTCTTAAATATTGAGCATTTTTTATTTTATTTTATCGGTGCATTGTAATCATATGTATTGTTGAAGTTCAGGGTGATAGAGGCATACATGCACACAGTACTCATTGAGTCCTCCCCAGTTCCCATCCTATTCCCTCCCCCTCCCCTCATTCCCATGCTTATCACAGTGATTGGCTTTGATAAGTTTGTGTATATACATCATGATGATTCAGGTGTTTCCCTCTTCCCCCCTCCCATCTCCATCAGTTAGGTCCCTTTCTCTACTCAACTAAAGTTTCTCCTCCTTTGTCTGGAGTCCCTCCTGTGTTCCATTTCAATTTTTCTTGATGTGGTTTTGAAAGTGCATTACTAGTATTTTGTTTAGAAGTTTTGCATCTAGGTTCATCAATGATATTGGTTTGTAGTTTTCTTTAGCTATCTTTATTCAGTTTTGCTATTAAAGTGATATTGGCTTCATAGAATGTATTTGGGAGCATCCCATATCTCTATTTCATAGAATAGATTGAGAAGAATTGGGATTAGATTCCAAAGGTTTTATAGAATTTGTCTGGGAAAGGATCTGGACATTAACTTTTCTTTGATGGTAGGCTCTTTATTGCTGTTTCAATTACTTTGATTACTATTGGTCAGTTTAAATTTTCTATATCTTCTTGATTCCATTTAGGAAGGTTGTATGTGTCTAGAAATTTGTCAGTTTCTTCTAGATTTTCTATTTTGTTGGAGTATAGTTTTTCAAAGTAGTTCCTGATGATCCTCTGGATTTCTCTGCTGTCTGAGATAATATCACCTTTTTCATCTCTTATTTTAGTAATTTGGGTTGATTATCTCTTTCTTTTAGATATATTGTCTAATGGTTTATCTAGGTTTTTTTGAGAAAACAGATTTTGGTTTTGTTGATTTTTTTGTATTTTTTTTGTTCTCTCTTTCATTGATTTCTGCTCTGATTTTCATGATTTCCTATCTTCTACTGGTTTGGAGATTAGACTGTTCCTGCTTTTCAAGTATTTAGAGGTGTGTCATTAGGCTATTTATTTGTTGATTTTCTGTTCTTATGTGAGCACTCAGTGCTATGAATTTTCCACTTAATACTGCCTTCAAAGTGTCCCAAAGATTTTCATATGTTGTGTCTCTGTTGTCATTTTTTCTAAGAATTTCTTTATTTATCTTCTAATTTCTTCTATCACCCATTTCTCATTCAGCAGTGTGGTGTTCAGTCTCCATGTATTTATGAAGTGTTTCTGGGTCTTGTTATAGTTGATTTCTAGTATCAACCCATTACGGTCTGAAAAGATGCAGGGGGTTATAGCACATTTTTTGAATTTGCTAGTGCTTGCTTTGTGGTTCAGGATATCGTCTATTTTGGAGAAGGTTCTGTAAGCAGCTGAAAAGAATGTGTATGCAGCTGTAGTTAGAGGGAATATTCTGTATGTGTCTAGTAGGAACCATTGGGTTTATTGTATTTCTTAGGTCTGAGGCATCTTTACTGATATTTTGTCTGGAAGATTGGTCCAGTAGTGTGAGAGGAGTGTTGTAGTCTCCCAATATTATTGAATTAGGATCTGTGTGCAATCTAATGTCAGGAAGAGTTTGTTTTATATAAGTGGTTGCAACTATGTTCAGAGAACAAATGTTAACTATCATTATATCCTCTTATTGGATTGTTCCTCTTGCCAGTAAAAAATGACCTGCTTTGTCTCTTCTGATAAGTTAAGGCTTGAAGTCTATTTTGTCTGATATGAGAGTTGCTACCCTTGCTTGTCTTCGAATCCCATTAGCATGGGTTACTTTGATCCAGCCCTTCAACTTTAGTTTATGAATATCTTTACCTGAAAGGTATGTTTCTTGCAGACAGCATATAGATGGATAATGATTTTTAATACATTATGCTACCTTTTGTCTTTTGATTGGGGAGTTGAGGCCATTGATAGTCAGCATGATTATTGAGAGATGATGTTTTGTTCCTAACATTTTGAGTTGTAACTTCTGTTTGAGGTAGCATTTGTTCTTTGCTTAGTTGTTCATTTGATGGAAATCATCCTTTCTCTGTTTCTGGCATTTATTTTTTATTTCTTCTTTGTAATTTATCTCTTTGAGTATTTTCTCTAGTGCTGGTTTGGAAGACATAAATTCTTTCAGCTGTTTGCCATGGAAGATTTTTGTTTCCTTGTCAGATTTGAAATATATCTTTGCTGGGTAGGGTAGTCTTGGCTGGAAGTTGATTTCTTTCAGAGTTTGGAATATATCGCTCCAGGCCCTCCTGGCTTTCATGACTTGGTTTGAGAAGTCTGGAGAGATTTTTATTGCTTTACCTCTGAATATCACTCTGTCTTTTACTCTCGTTGCATTTAGGATTGTGTCTTTGGCCTCTGCATTAGTTAATTTGATTATAATGTGGCATGGTGAACCTTTTCTCTGATCTTGTCTAATGGGGGTTCTATATGTTTCCTGTACCTGTGTATTGACCTTGTTTTATAGTTTTGGGAAATTCTCTTATATTATTTCTCTGAAAAGATTTTTTATTCATTTGTTTTTGGCTTCTGGGCCCTCTTCTATGCCTATTATTCTTCTATTTACTCTTTTAATGTTATCTCAGATCTCTTGGATGTCCAGCTCATGCTCTCAAATTGATTTTTCTAAGTTATATACTGTACATTCATTTTTGGAGTGGTCGTCTTCTAAGAGTGAGATTCTGTTTTCAATGTGGTCTAGTCTACCATTGATGGTTTCTATTGATGTTTTTATTTCAATTATTGCATCCTTCACTTCCTACAGAGCTTCTTTTTGATTCCTGTTCAAGGTATCAAATTCATTGTTGACTTGATCTTTCATTTCTTTCAGGCTTACTCTGAACTCTTCTGAAATCCTGTATCATTTCTACTATTAAAATTTTGAGTTCTCCTGACATTCTCTGCAACTCCGAGCTTGTGGGTTCCATTGTTGTGGGATTGTGGGGACTCATTGTTTCTTTGCTATTCTTCTTTCTCATGATTTCAGGTTTTATAAGTTTACAACTTTGTTGATTTTGATGGCTGTCTCTCACTTTGTGGAATTCTGGCCCCTATAATATCTTATTCTGGAGGTAAATATTTACCTCAAGGTATGCCTTAAAGCTGAATAGCCTCTAGTGAGGCCCTCTGCAACTTAGTGAGACCTTGCTTCAAAATGAAGAATAAAAATAAGGCTAGGGGTGTATTTCAGAGGTAGAATGCCTCTTGATTCAATCCCCAGCACCACACACACACATACATACACACACACACACACACGCACACACACGCACACACACAGTGAATAGCCTCTTCTGGATGGGTATTGGCAGCTTTCTATAGAGTATTTATCACCCTATAATGCCAACTTTGAGGTCTGTGTCCCCTATCACCCCTCTGTTGTTCTGCCTGTAGGTTACCAGTACTGGGTTGCAATTACTCCAAGACTCTGTCTGCCGGCTACAATGGTGGCGTTGATGGGTTCCAGGTGTTAATGACTGGAATCTGTCTTCTGCCTCCATAATAGGGAGTAGTCTCTGAGGTGTGGGAAAAGCAGTTTGTGTTCTGTGCATTTTTAAAATTTCTATGTGTGGGTTGCTGGGTGGCTCTGTTTGTCAGCTGTGATTGGTTTGTCCTTAGTGTCTGACAGGCCTTCCTGTTGGTTTACCTGTCTGGTCCAGCCTCAGCAGTAGGGGTTTAGTGGAGTCAGATGGTATATACAAGGGCAAATTTTATTGTCATCAGTGGTGAAGGGTCAGTGAAATGGAAGGGGATAGAGTGCAGGATAGGGTAAAGTAGAAAATAGAATCAAGTAGAATGTGAGTTTGAGTGGTTAGGTAATATATAATAAAGAATAAACATAGTGGAAATAAAGGAAAATTCTAGTACCCAGTGTAGGATATTTATATATAGTGATAGGAAATAAATATAATACAAGGCACTGCAGACAGATTCACTAGGTGTCAGACAAACAAAACAGAACACAATCTCTCTCATGTACACACACAAGAGGAGAGGAAGAAAAAAATAAAATAAAAATAAAAAAGTAACCTTAAGAATTGCTTAAGAATCAGTAAAACTTTTTTATTGGGAAAGAGCTGATTCCCCTTGTGGCTTTGTATATTTTCTTTCTTTCTTTCTTTCTTTCTTTCTTTCTTTCTTTCTTTCTTTCTTTCTTTCTTTCTCATTTCTTTCTTTCTTTCTTTCTTTCTTTCTTTCTTTCTTTCTTTCTTTCTTCTTGGTTTGAGGCTTGCTTAGAAGAGATGTGAAAGCTCCTTCAAAGTCCTGGTTTAAGCCTGCTCCCCTGCCGGCTCTGTTTCCTACTTTGCTAAGGAGGCAGATTGGGGTGGAGGTGCAGGGAGGGCCTGGCCCTGACTGCTGGCTTCTGGGAGGAGGCTCTTCTAAGGCTGGGGGTTGGGGTGTGGTCTAGGGTGCTCACTGAGCATTCACTAGTGTCCTAGGCTTGATCCCCTGCACTGCCAAAGAGAAAGAGAAGGGGGGGGGGAGAGAGAGGATGTAGAGTCAAAAGAGAAAACACACAAATGGGTAAAAAAAATCTACAAACAATACACAAGTAGAGAGCAGCAGCAAAAAGCAAAGAAACAGAAAAAAAGCGAAGAGAAAAGAGATAGAACAACATTAAAAGAACCCTTGGACTTGTCCTTTGGAGCCCTCTTGGGTCTGTGTGGATGCTTTTAGCTGTTTAGAGTCCACTTAATACAGTAGATTCTGGATCATGTTCCAGGCATTCTCGCTTGCTTGGAAACCTGTAACAGAGATGTCAGTCTGCAGCCCCAATGCTATGGTCTCCTGGCCCAGAGTCTCTTTTTGTCTTCAAGGGCACCGAGCACTGGGCCCCAGGCACAGGGTCCATCCCAAAGCAAACACGGGGACTCCATGCTCTCCATAGAGAAAGTTGGGTTGGTCTGTGGCTTCCAAGCCTAGTGTTTTCCTCAGTTTCATATGCAGCATACAGCCACGGTCTGTGTGAATTCCCATCCCCTTTTTATGCTCTCTTTTCAGTTACCCCATCAGGAGACTGCACTCACCTCCTCGGGGGTTCCTGCACTCACCTCTGCCACCAGGCGTGTGGTGGGATGGGGGTAGGGAGAGATGGGGTCCTGATTTGGTAGTCCTTCTCTGTCCTGTCCTTGCAGGACTGTGCAGTTCTGTGGGTGGTGACCTCTGTGTCTGTGAAGTAGGTACCAGGTTGCTGGTTATAAGATTTTTGGGGACTTCCAAAGTTCCCACCCATCCACAGTGTGCACTATTATTCTGAAGTCTCTGCTTATTTGGGGATTTGTTGCTTCTTTTTCCTTTTTCAGCCTAGGTGTTTAAAAGCAGCTTTTTGGATATTATTGAATTACTCTGTCTTTAGTTCCCACCTCCCATGAAGGGAAGTCTGGGATGTGGGATGCTCCTCAACTAGGGGTTCCCCAAGATGAGTTAGAGACAAGCTAGTTAGCCTGTCATCATATTCCTCCTCCTCTCCCATTACAGTCTATTGTTACTTTCTATTTCTCTGGAATCAGTTGTAAAATCTCCTTTTTCACTTCTGATTTTATTCATATAAGTCTTCTGCTTTTCCCTTAGTCTAGTTAAAGCTTTGTCAATTCTGTTTTTCTTTTCAATAAAGCAACTCTTTTGTTGATTTTTGTGTTGCTTTAAAAATCTTTATTTTTTTCTGTTATATTTATTATTTCCTTCTTTTTGCTAAATTGGGATTTAATTTGTTATTGTTTTTCTAAGCCCTAATAATGCAATTTAGGTTATTTATCTGTGATCTTTCTTCCTTTTTTATATAGGCACTTATTACTTTAAATAATCCTCCCAGAAAAGCTTTTGCTATGAACTATAGATTTTAGTCTCTTCTGTTACCAATATATTTTTTTTGGTCCCAAGACATTTTTGAATTTGCTATTATTTTTTCTTTTTCTTTTAAAAATAATTTTATTGGTGCATTATAGTCTCATATCATAATGTCATTCATAGTGATAGTGACATACATGCACACAGCACTAGGCGGGCTTGTCCCCTACTCCCTCTCCACTCCCTCCTTCCCCATAACAGAATATTGAGATTGGCATTGGTATTGTACATATTGGTATATGTACATAATGTAAGTGGAAGTGTTTCCTCCATTAATTCTCCATCATCTCCTTCCCAAGACCACCTCTCTGGCTCCACTGAAGTTTTTCCTCCATTATTTAAAGTCCCTCTTATATCCCAATTACTCCCTAACTTCTGCATATGAGAGAAAACATACGATCCTTCCCTTTCTGTGACTGGCTAATCTCACTTAACATAATGTTCTCCATGTTCATCCTTTTTTCTGCAAATGAAATAATTTTGTTCTTCTTTATTCCTGAGTAGAATTACATTGTGCATATATCACATAATTTTGTAATCCATTCATCTGTTGATGGATACAAATGAATGGATGGGTTGGTTCCATACATTGACTCATCAACTGGTTACTCAGGAGCATGCTACTGAATTTCCATGTATTTGTAAGTTTCTGAAGTTCCTCTTGATATTGATTTCAAATTATATACATAGTTGTTCAAAAAAGCTACTTGAATTTATTTCAGTCTACTTAAATGTAAGACTTGTTTTGGAGTCTAACATCTGAATTGTACTAAAAAGTCTTCCATATGCTGTTGAAAAGAATATAGCTGTGGAGTGGAAGGTCCTCTAAATGTCTGGGAGGTCTATTTAACTTGCAGTTAAGTTTATATCCAATGTTTCTTTCTTGATTTTTCTGTCTGGATGATTTGTCTCTGATGGAGGTGGGGTGTTGAAGTCACCTACCATTATTGCATTACAGTATAGCTCTCTCTCTTTAGATAAAATAAAATTTTCTTTACATGTTTGGATGCTCTGGTGATAACATTTCCCATGATTTTCTGTTTTCAAAGATTTGTCATTGGTTTTAAAAAGTTTATTATGTTGGTGAACTCTTCTTCAGATTAAATTTGATTTTAAACCTCTATGTTTTTTGTACCTGGATATTGGCATTTTCCCCAGATTTGGGAAGTTTTTAGCCATTATTTCTATAAATATGCTTTCTGTTTCATTTTCTCTCTTCTCAATGTTTTATAATTCTCTTTAGCTGTCTTCACTGATTTTCCTTCAGTTTTCTGTTTTTGCTCCTCTGATCATACAATTTCAAATGTTTTGTTTTCGAGTTCACTGACTATTCTGCTTCATTGAGACTGATTTGAAGCTTTCTACTGAATTTTCAAATTGCAGTCATTTTATTCTTCAAATCTGGAATTCAACTTTTTATTATTTCTATTAGTTTGTCAAACTTCCCCTTTTGTTCAAGTATTATTTTGCAAATTTCATTTAATATTTTAATTTTATGTTCTTGTAGTTCATTGATCTTCTTTACATTTACTGATCTTTGTAAATTATAATGAGTTTCTTTGTCTGTCATTTCATAAAACTCCATTTTTTCAGGGTCCATTGTTGAAACATTGTTAGTTTTCACCTTGAAGGAGCCATGATTTCCTGTTTCTTTGTCATCTTTATGCCATTACAGTGGTTTTTATGTATTTGAGGAAACATCCCTCTCTTTTGGCTTTTTGGGGAGTTCTTCATCAGAGATAGACTCTCTACATTTTGTTTGACCTTGTGATCCTGGAAGGGCCAGCTGGTAAGGAGACAGAGTTTGCTCTTGCTTTTGTGTTTTCCAGGTATCTGTTTGTCTTTGCTCTAATTAGCAAGGGGCCCCTGGCTGGACTTTGCTGTAAAGTGAGATTATGGGCTGAGGTAGGTAATCAGACAAGGTTTTTGGTTGGACACTACAGTCGCCCCTGATTAGGCCAGACCACAGAATATAGTCTTTGACCAACTAGTACTGTTATTTGAGATCTGAGGTTGTACATGGCAGCAGATTGGGCCTTGATTTTGGGTGGAGTCACTTTTTGAGGTGGACAACACTACTGCTCTGTTCACAAGAAATGCAGAGTTGAGATTTGCTTTCTGATTAGGTTGGGATGTGGGGCAGGCTTTGAGGTTCAGCCAAGTATGATGTAAATCCCAGAGTTTGGTAGAGCTTAAATTTTCTTTTTGTTGAAATATACTAGGGTAGTTGTTTCCTTCTTTGGATGGACCTTGTGGTAGAGTTTGAGACTGGGCTGGGAGACTGGTTTCTAGGGATTCAAGGCATGGAGGATGTCTTACCACTACTAGGGGCAATAAGTTTGGCTTTGTGGAATGGCTATGCCCTTGACTGGTACCTTTGACTGGGCAACACTGCTAGCACATATGCAAAGTTACCACTGTTAACTGTGCACCAGTCACTCTGAGCTCTGACTCCGCTTTGTTTCTTCCTGACAGCAGGTGATCTAGCAATGCTGTTGTCCCCTGTGTTTCCCATGAGGTAAGACCAGAGTGAGTTTTCAGGAAGCATTTCAAATTGCTAGTGAAGCTAGATGTCCACCTCTTGTTATTTCTTTCCACTGTGGAAAATTTCAATCCTTCCTGTGTTGCCTGTGTCAATGTGGAGAAGAGTAAGAGGCACCACAGTCAGTGAGATACTTTCTTTTAAGCCCTCTTGCAGGTTTTGTTTGGTTCTTTGATCCCTTCAGGTATCTCAGTACTATTCTTAATTGTTGAGGTTTTCATAAAGGTGTGCTTGTCTATGGATCATTGCTTAGTTGAACTATCTAGGAGGAGGCTAATAAAGCCTAGTACTTCTTATTCTGCCATCTTGCTTCAAAATCTCATCCATTTTCTAAAAATAATTACAATTAAAGTTTTAATTCCTTCTTTACTCTCCCCTTCCTTCCTGCCATCCCTCCTTATCTTAGGTATTAAAATAAATGCTGATATGAACAATGCAGTCTGTTTCTTATTTTGAACATATTATTGGCTGGATACCATGCATTATATGAGCAGCTTCAATTTTTCTATAAATTAACATGCTGCTGTCTGAAGTAGTTAAATATGTTTATAATTTTCTTAGCAGAGTAAAAGGAATGTCATTTCTCTGCATCCTTGTTAACCTTAATGTGAAATGCTATCTTAGTAGGTTTTTAGTTACATTCTCCTGATTCTAGAAAACATCTCATTTCAAATGATTATATGTTGTATGAACTGCCCAAATATTTTGCTTGTCTATTGGACTGGCTTTTTGCTTCTTAATATTTAGCTTTTAAATCTATTATGAATCCAAACTCCTATAAATATCCCTGAACTCGAAATTATGTTTAGCTTTCTGGTATCTTTCCATGAGGATAAATTATTGTAAGTTATTATGCATTTGAATTTTTATCAATTTTCTTTAAAATTTTTGTTTTTTATGCTTCATTTAAAAAACCTCCAATTTTATAAAGATAGTCTCTTATATTTTCTTCACAAATTGAAGATTGTCTTTTAAATTAAGGTTTTAAGTACAAATCAACTTTTTTTCCATAGAGATAATTAGTATTCTCAGAAATATTTGATGTTTAGTTCTATTTTTTACACCAATCTGTATACTCATTGTATTATACTTTGTTTCCTTAAGATCACTTCTATGTTTTCTATTTAGTTTGATTGTTCCAATTAATCTTTTATTAGCTAATATCCTATTTTTAATTAATATACCTTAAAATCTAGTAGGAAAGTTCCCTCAACTCACTCCTCTTCTTTTTAAAAATTAACACATCCCTTCTTATACTGTTGCTTTTTCACTTAAAGTATAGAAACTATTTCTATATTTACTAGTGCTTATTTAAAGCACTAATAGGGTTTTTACTGGAGTCTCAGAAAATGAAACTGATTAACACCTAATCATTTTTCACATTTCATTAAAATTGATTCCTTGATTTGAAAACATTCCATGACTTCTTCAAGAATGTTATGATTTCTTACTATATTTTTTCATTGAAATAAGCCTGAGCTTTGTTACACTTTATATAAAGTTACAGTTTTACATTTAATTCTTGGGTTGTCTGTCTTCCATTAATGGTAATATTAGTAGTAATAATAATAATTAAATAACAACAAAAATAACATAAGCACTAATAGTCAATGCACAAACCAAGGTAAATCCTGAAGTGAAGTAGTATACTGTAGTGACTTACACCACTGTCTTAGCAGACTTATACTTTCCAAAAACAATCTCCAAACCACAAATGCCAAAAAATGTAATTTCCTCATTGCTAAATTTTTATTCAGGTATATATGCCTCCCAATCAAATATAAGAAGTCAAATTAAAAAGCAATCATGTCCCATTAAAATTGAATGCTTATTTAACTTGAGAAATAAGACTATTATCTATCCATCCATTTTTACTTTCTATCCACATTTTTACTTTCAAATGTGAAAGTCAAAATTATTTTGCTACAGGGCCGGGCGTGGTGGCGCACGCTTGTAATCCCAGTACTTTGGGAGGCAGGGACCGGAGGATCCGGGTTCGCGGCCAACCTCAGCGCGCATGGGCGCGCGCATGATCGATCAATTGATCGATCAATCGATCTCTCTCTTTCTCCTCACTCCTCTCTCTCTCTCTCTTTCTCTCTCTCTCTCCCTCTCTCTCTCTCTCTACCTAGTGAGGCCCTCCGCAACTTTGTGAGACCCGGTTTCAAAAATAAAGCATAAAAAAAATAGGGCCGGGGGTGTAGCGCGGAGGTAGAACGCCCCTGCGTTCAATCCCCGGAACCACACACAAAAAAAATTATTTTGGTACAGCACGTGAGCATGTTTCAAAGCAAGTTTTTGCCCAAACAGTTAAAACTAAGCATTGGATATTTCTTTCCTTTGTAGAACAGCTGTTATTTTGTTTACTGAGATTTGCTGCTAAAAGAACCTAAATAATAGTGAAATGTGGTGGGAACCTCCACAGCTGAATTTATGGAATATAGAATACAGCCTTTCACTTTTACTCATTTTGAAGACTTTGTTTTCCTTAAATTCCATGTTCTTGTGTTCTAATCATATATTTATCTCTCTGAAAAGTAGAACAAGGGCCTATGTCTAGAAATGTCCATTAAAGTTTTCCAAGACAAACTTCCCAAAGAAAGACCTAATTTTACTACTAGATATTTTTCATACTTTTCCCCAAAAAGGATCTTTCAAAAATGGCAATAGCTTTCATGGCTACAAATGTGTTTATGTGTTGTGTGATTTCTTTTTTTAGACAACTTTGACTTAAATGGCAAAAATGAATATTAAAGAAAATTTTAAAAACTACATTAATATACAATGAAGTGCAACAAGGATGGAGATTTTTTAAGATGCAAAAACTTATATAGAGCTGCCAAAACTAGTTACACTAAAAACAAGTGAGAAAAATGTAGATTGCCTCCTGAGCTTTCAAAAACCATCAGACACTCAATGTGTAGTAATGACTGAACATATTCACTGTACTTAAAGCCTATATAAAAAGAAGTGTCTGGAGAAATTTGAATTAAAGAAGATTCTGTGAAATTTGCCTAAGTACAGAATGCACATCTATTTTGAATTTTCTTGCTTTTATTTAAGACAAGTGGCAGATAATTTCACAGCTGTCAGTTAATGCACATAATGAATGCCTTATAAAAGGATGAAAGCATGAAGTTGTATTCATGTTCTCCAAGTATGTAAAATAAATTCAAAAGGATGTCAAGATCTGGTATGAAGAGAAAAATGCAAGAACACTTTGGTTTAGCAGTGTGTGGGGGTGGGGTGGGATGAAGAAGAATATTCCTCCCTTGTCTCCCTATGAATTGAATCAGTAAGAGTAGGCAAAGCACTCACTGGTCTAACTCAGATTTTTACATCAGTTTCTCAGGGTTGTAGTATACAGCACTTTCATCTGACATGTGGGGCCAAATTTGATTGCTTTGAAGTAGTTTGTCTTTTAAATTTAATAATAAATATTAGCATTTTTAAACTTTTAGACCCATGGAAATTTTTAATCTAGACCAGATAGATAAGGACATTCTCCAACCGGGGAAAAAGAAGAGGTGATGATATTAATTAGAATAAAAACCCTACGTAGTGATAATATTGAATGTTTAGTTTAAATTTTACCCATCTGATCTCTTACAATGGCATTCCATGAAATTGTACCAGAATTATTTCATGATTTTTTAAGTTAAAGACATAGATACTATTTTAATAGCATTGTGATAATCAGTGTGTTGAGAACATACAATATCTGTGACTTAGACATGCTTCAACTTATTTATTTATTGGTGCATTGTAATCACACATCTTGATGGGCTTCAACTTATTAAAATAAACAGCATAACACTTTTATATATAGTTCATGACATAAAATGAGATCACATCTCAAGAAGCCCATCATGCTCATCAAACACTGTGCATTTATGGTCCCTATCATCCTGAACTTTATTATGATGTGTGATTACAATGCACCAATAAAAGTATATTAAAAGCAAACCACTATGAGTTAAAAGTTGAAAATGCACTTGTCACATCTAACCATTGGCGTTTCATAGCATAGGAAAACAGTACACTGTACAGCGTCAGGTGTTCACCCTTCTGATCATGTGATTGTCTGGGAGCTGTGGCTCACTGCCTCTGCTGACCACACATGAGAGAGCATCATTCTGGATATCACTAGCCAGGGAAAAGGTCAAAGTTCAAAAATTTAAACAGTTTTTACTAAATGTGTATTGTTTTTACTAAAGCAAAAAGTCATAAGTGGAACCAACATATAAGTCAAAGTATATGGATGTATATTTTAGACAAAGCACAGACTTATTTATATTTAAAACATGGTATTATATTATGCTTACAAAGTGTTATCTCTCTTATCCGTAGTGGTTTGTTGTGGTTTTCCTCTAGGCATTTTTCTGAAAATTGGAATGGTTTTGAGTCTTAAGCTTCACCTTTGGCCTGCTGGTATGATATGGCATAATCAAGGAATAGAACTAACATCAATTCATAAAATTGCTTTAGAATTTCATTAGATTTTACCATGCATTTAAAGAAGAAATAATTCTAAAGTTAAACTTTTTTTTTTGAAAAATAGGGTGACACTTTCTATTTCATTTTGGAAGGCCAGCAACTATCTATTATTGGGTGTGTACTTTGTCGAAACAGCAGAAGTCTACAGAACACTGGCATATTAATGATAATTGAATATTATTTAAATTTAGAACTTATGGTCATCAAAAAAAGAACCATTAAGAGAATTGGGAAAACAAATGCCAAGATAGAAAAATGTAATTGCAATACTTAAATCCACAAAATAAGTCACATTGAGAATGTATATAAAATGTTTATAAATCAATGAGAAAGAAAATGCAATCTGATTTTTTAAAATGAGTAAGAGGCTTAAATAGCAATTCCACAAAACAGGATATCTAATGTACAAAAGAAATATCAAACATATTAGATATCAGAAACATAAATATATAACAATAATGGGCTAATAATATATTTTCAAAATAAGTGATTAGAATAGAATTTTGAAATGCAGCTAGAGTTAAAATTTTTATAAAATCTGAGGAAAACTGACACTACCTAGTAAAACTGACTGTATGTACATCCTATGTTCTAGTAATTTCACTGTTCATCATATTCCTAAAAGCACTGAATATATATATATATAAAACATGGTTTTATATATATGTATATATATATATATATACATTATATATATAATATATATTTTATATATAATGTATATATATATATATACATTAACAGACTTATACAAGAACATTCATGCTATCAAAAGCCAAAGACTGGGAGGCACCCAAAACCCATTAACATTGTAATTAGTAAGCAACTGTGGTGAAGTCATGCAATGAATATTACATAGCAATAAAAAGACTGAACTACTGCCAGGTGAAAATACACATGCATCTTACAAACTTAGTGGTGAATGAAAGAAAACAGACACTAAAGAATAAATACTGATTTAATTTCTACAAAATTTAAATATCAAGTAAAACTGAGTTTTTAATTTGTAAATGAAGATGACTATTGCCTTTGTGGGGGATAATCATAAAGAGGGGCTGCAAATAGGACTCATTTTTATTTATTTATTTATTTATTTATTATCTATTTATTTATGTGGCACTCGTGCTTGAACCCAGGGGCATTCTACTTTCGAGGCACACCTGCAGCCCTATTTTATTTTTTATTTTGAAACAGGGTCTAACTAAGTTTCTGAGAGCCTTGCTAAATTGATGAGGCTGTCCTGGAACCTGCGATCCTCTTGTCTCAACCTCCCAAAGTACTGGGATTACAGATGTGTGCCACCACACCTGGCTGGACTTATTTCTTTATTTGGATAATGATCATAAAAGTATATTTGTTTGTGAAAATTGATAGATCTATACACCTATGATGCTCAAACTTTTATATGTTTAGATTGTAGCTTTATTAGTGATTATTAAAATCAACAAGTATTGGGTGATATAAATAGTATTTACACAGCCTGCATCTGTTTCACATCCTGTAAGTTTGTAATTTCAAAAATCAACAAAAACAGAGGATTAGCAATTGAACATATGAGTGTAAATCTAAGATAAAAGACATCATGGAATTTAACAAGACTCCTTATGTTATTTAGGATAGTCTATTCATTTCATGCAGCTAATTCTTAGTCTTCTCAAATTCCCAGTTTGATTGGTTGAGGGTTGGAATTCCCTATAGTGCCACAGTGTTGGCTGTTTGAGTAGAGAAAATATTTAGCCAATGGCATAAGCAATTCATAGGGCTATTAATCAGTTCATATAGATATAGATAGATGTTAACATATATACAAACACAGGTTTTTCCAATATAATGACTTTATCCAATATTTCTCTGCCAAAATTAATTAGCTCTTGTTCTATTATTTATTTTATCTTATTACTTGTGTTTCTTAGAATAATTATTATATTCTTCCATCAATTTGAGAAATGTGATAAAATAAAATATCACTTTGAATGAAAAACCAAGAATATCTCAAATCTCAGTGGCTTAATACAATAAAAGTTTATTTATTACCCGTCCTCTTGTGTGAGTTCTGTTTTTGCATGGGATAGTCCCTGGAGGACACAGGCTGACACGTACTTCCTCTCCACTCAGTCCTTCATTGCCTACTAAAACTTCTCCACAGATATACAGCACACATCACTGAGCTCCCAATTCATTGACCAAAGCAAAAAAAAGAGTGCACCTCATTCCAAAGAGGCAGAAAAGTGCAATCTCACCAGATGCAAGAAAGAACCAAAATATCTGGTAATAGGCAGATAACTGTGGTTGGCAGAATTCTGAGAGCCACAATTCCCACTCCCTGGTGTACACATCCTGTGTAATCTCCATGTCTTGACTGCAAACAAGACATGAGAATATGATGACATATCATTCACACATGTGATTGAATTATGTTACAAAGCAAAGGTAAAGGGATTTTGTGGATGTAATTAAGGTCCTAAATAAGTTTATTTTATGGTAAGCAAACGGGAGATTTACCTGAGTGGCCCTAGCTTAATCAGGTGAAAAACACCTGAAAAAGATACTATATCTTCCTTGAAGAGAGATGTTCTCTTCTTGGCCCTAGAGAAATAAGCTTCCAGGTGTTCTGTATCTGCAAGGAAATGAATTGCTCCCATGACCACATGAACTTGAAATAGAACACCAAGTATCAGACGAGAGTTCAGCTCCAGCCAACTCCTTGATTGAAACCTTGTGATAACTTTACAGATGGAGATATGGACCCAGACTCCTGGCTCATTGAGACTCTAAGACAAGAAACGTATACCGGTTGAGGGGCCATATTTATGGTAATTTGTTACACAGCATAGAAATCTAATGCAATAACTAAATGATACATGGTCTCATCAAGCTCACACTCTGTAATTTAGATAACTCTATCTCTGCTTTGTAAACAAAATGACTCAAAGGACAGATCCTATGCAAATATGTGGTGGAGCAGAGACTGCTGCTATGCTATATTCCTCTTTTCTAAAAAATAGTGAATGAGTTTATTAGTATTATTTCCATGTTATATACTAGCTCTCCGTTTCAACACATCTTCAATTTTCTTCCATTGCAAATTGTTGCAAACTTCTGAAAATGATGTCCAGAAAGAGCATTTTATGAAGCTAAAGACTAAAGTTTGGGAAATATCAATAAACAAGGAACAATGTGATCATATTAATCAATAATGCTGTCATATTTATTTTATAAAAGCTAACAATTTATTGTCACATATAAATAATATTCTGTAAAAATATTGAGTATGTCTATCAATATGTGATCAAACACAGTGTCATTTATTGACAAGTGAGAATGACTTTATTATAAACAAACTTTGTTTTATTGAAACAAAATGGTTTCAGAAAAATAAACTTGTAAATATTATCCATTTTAATGATTTTAATACACACCCATACCTCTTACAGCTTGGAAAATGAATTTAA
>PVJS01004112.1:58339-71291 GCA_004027185.1 Glis glis
CTATTTTTTATGCTTTATTTTGAAACCGGGTCTCACGAGGTTGCGGAGGGCCTCACTAAGGAGAGAGAGAGAGAGACACAGAGAGAGACAGAGACAGAGACAGAGCGAGAGCTGAGGCTGGCCGCGAACCCGGATCCTCCGGTCTCAGCCTCCCAAAGTACTGGGATTACAAGCGTGCGCCACCACGCCCGGCTGGAAAATGAATTTAATTTGAAAACAACTTTTATGGATATACTTGGTTCATTGAAGATAATCAAGAATGAGAAAAAGAAAAATTTAAAAAGCAGGTTTTCATAAAAAGAAATTATAATAATTCTATGGTAATTATAATAAAAAATAAATTATTTTATTAAATAGAGCTTTTTTCCTAATTATGCCAAATTCTTAAAATTTCTGATAATTTGTTATTTTCTCTAAAAATATCCTGCTTTCTATTATATATAAAAATGATATGGGTTGAGAATATCTTGGGAAAGTTATGTTAAAAATCAATAATATGATACAGTCTCAAGGATAATAATTGGTAATTGATGCATTTAAATTTGGTCCCACATATTGAGCATCAAAGTGACCCCAATTGTTCTTCTTGGCCAAGTGAGTACAAAATGTTCTCCAAATGCAGAAGCATTTGAAAATGCCATGAGTTTGACAGTTATAATTTGAAACATTCACTTTACTTTTTGCAAGAATATCTGGATCAAATAATATTTAAAGAATAAAGACATAATATATTGTAAAGGGTGTTTTAGTTTTCACAAACAATATCTATAGAAAAGTTACATGATGTTCAAAGAATGTTCAAACAGTATTATTTACTGTTTCCCTATAAATCTGTATTAAATTCAAATATTTAAAAATACTGAAGGAAGATGTTTTGAGTTATATAATTTCTTCCAAATGCATATTTCTCTTTATTTTGGTGTTTAGCATTAATTTCATCCGACTTCATTTTTCATGTTAAGGGAGGATGCACATTTATTTAGCAATCTTGAATTGGTCTATACATATTTGTCCATTCAGTTGTTCTTTTGATTAATTTAGAAATATGAGATTGTCTTTGTTTAATAATTGTCTTATCTTTAATAAGATACCTTCATCCTAAAAACAATCCACCTGTTATCCAAAGAGAGAATCTTCCTTTAACCTCCACACCAATCAAATTCGAGTTCCAATATTTGCATAGTTATTTCTACTCCTGAGATCTTAAAGAATAATACAATGTAAATCTCATTGCCATAGTTTGCCCCCAAAAGTAACCTGGAATATTCACATTTTGTATTGTCCAGAAACTTCTGAAATACTTTATTTAACCCTGTTTCCAATTTCTCAAAGCTCTTGACTCATATGGTACCCTCGACTCCTTATTCTATCACTGATCTGTGTTTTTACTCACATGGAAATGTTGTCTCCAGTCCACTTTCAATTCCAAACCTCTCTCAATCCCCTTGTAGTTCTAGAAAAAACATTTTGAATAAAGTACCTTGTGTGTAGTTAAACATTTGTATCAATTGTGATAAAATATTTATACTTTCCCTCAAATGGAATTTTAAATAGTTGAATATAACACAAATTTTTATTTTGGCAGATAAAGACAGAGAAATTTTGTCTCTGTAATTCTATTGTTGGTGGCTGCTTACACCAAAAGTAAAATCCCAGTGTTTATATTTCAAGCTTATATTTGTTTTCCCTTTTATTTATTTAATCCTATTTTTAATATAATCCATTATAAAACTTTTTATAACTTAATTTTCCTATTCTACTTGGATGCCAGATTCTGTATCTTGTCACACTTGATATTCAGTTTTGGAGGAACTCTTATTATGTTAATTATACATATATGTCCATTATTCTAAGTTGTTAAGTTTTTACATTGCTCACAAATTCAAAACTTGTTGATACAGTTCATATTAATTTCTAAACATTTTAAGCTGGTTACAGCTTGCTACAACACTAAAGATATCAGTTATTTTCTAATATTTTGACATTATTTATTTTACATCTTTAACAAAATATAGAACTTATAAGTTTTACAAAGGTATTCTATGCTTTTCTCTTTTTCTTTTCCTTCTCCATAACTTATTATGGTAATAGTAAAATGCAAACAATAGATAGGCATGGTGGTACGCACCTGTAATCCCCGTACTTGGAACATTGCAGCAGGAGGATCACAGGTTGGAGGTAGAATGCCCTGGGTTCAATCATCAGGCTTTTTTTTTTAGGGGACACTATAGTAATCCGATTGGTTCAGATACCATGACATTAATAGCAAAATTAATGACACTATGCAAAATTTCTAGCACTTAATTGTGCACTAAATAATAACTAATAATGATTAATTAATAGATGTTTCTGGCTTGATATTGCTAAAACTACTCAGGATAAAACTATTCCCTTTGAAGATTTAATTTCATACATATGACCAACTAGTAGATATTTACAGGAATGAATATATTCCTGCTACATAAACAAAGCTATTTTTCTGAATTAAAGTTTTAAAAGGCAAAAGGTAAAAGAACACTTCATTAAAAATGTACACTAATTTATGTAACAATGTGTGGGTAACTTCATCCTTCAGTGCTTACATCATTTCAATTGGGAATATGGGATAAAGATGTTAAAACTATTTTAAGGTCAAATGTAGAAAGTCATTGTAAATCCTAAACATGGCCCTGAACTAAATTGTCTTCCTTGTGATTGTATTTGCTCTGTTTTTAACTGTGAAAAGTCCAATATGACTTTTAAGCTATGGTAGTGGCAATGGCAGTGGTGATGTATGTGTGTGTGTGTGTTATACACTGATCTTATCTTTGCTTCCTCATCTGAGTAAAAGCAAACAACCCTATATTCATCAATATCTTCCTACTTTGTTTTGTTACCAGTTGAACTTCTAGATTATGGGTCACAGTGTGTGACTAAAACGTTACAAGTTTGTGAATTCCATCATTAAAAAAAATCTGCTTCTCTAAAGGAAAAATGTTTCACCTTTGTCACAACACCAGTATCTATTTGTTGGCCTATATTGAATCATACTGTTAAGTCTGAGATAAACAGAATCTTGTTACTTCTAGGTAGCTCTGGTCTGTTTCCGTGATTTGGAACTGATTTGAATACTTAACTTCCTTTTGGAAAAGTCATAATTAAATTAGCAGAGGCCTTTTTAATTGTGCTAAGCCTAATGAAGTAATGATATTTATTTAGAGAAAGAACTGGATGAATGAATGTGATATAAATAATCTGGTCAAAATAACACTGTGGTCCTGTTCCATGTTACCTTCCTTTAAGGCATCTGGTACTATTTCAAGTGTCAGAACAGTTCACCAGATGAGCTGGGCCTGTTTTATTGATGAGATTGTTATGTTCTCATGGAACCCTTTTTATGGAAAATGGCATCATTGATTTAATAAAAAGGACACTGTTGGATAAAATGTAACAATATGCTATTTCCTCTCCAACAAACAACAAACAGGATTTCCAAGGCAAAATTACTAGGGTGGATGCTTTCCATCTGGTGGAGGTCAAGAAAAATGGCAATGATGTTATGGTACCAAAATGTTAAATTTTGTGGGATGTATTCAGTTTAAGTTGAGAAAGTTTCATGTCTTGCTACAGAGGTTGGGGAAAGGTCTAGATTTGTCATTCATTTCAAATCTGCCCTTGAAAGTTTTTAAAACTTAAGGCAAGATTGCCTTTATCACAAAAATACTTTAAAAATATGCTTTTATTGGTGCATTGTAGTCTCACATCATAATACTTTTAAGTGAGTTAAAAAAATTGTATGGGTGCCATATGTTTAGTACCTATTTTTTCCTTCATTATTTGTGAAGACAATTGATGACATCTTTGAAATGTATTGTTCGTATTTCTTCCTTTACAATTTCACGTGTGTAATTTTCAGTTATTCTACTATAATAACTAAAGGACATGTTAAATGTAAATATACTGTAACCACACTGAGACAGAATCCTCAGCCACTTACTGTGTGAATTTGGACTAGTGATTCAATGTTTCTCTTCTTCAGTTTCTTCATCCAAATCCAGAAAGTGGCTATGGTGATTAAATGAATTAATTCATATACAAAATTTAACCAGTTATTGCTATATGCCTAAAAGTTAAAAGTATGGACACTGTTGGCATTATTACTAAACTTATTTAATCCCAATAGCAACTGAAAAGGTAAAAATTTTTGTTAATTACTTTCTGGAAATATAACTCTTCCCTTCCTATGAAAAAGAAGTAGACCAGATAGAGGTGAGAGTAATTTTGCATCTTATTATTTGTCTTTTTGGTTATTCATTTTGAAGGTACGAAGTTGCAGAGTCCAATAAATAAGACTGAATTCAAGATCTGAATGTAGCACTTCAAGTACTAATGTGAATTAATATCTATTACTTTGATCTCAGGTTCTTAGACATAGAATTACTTGGATTACAAATGTGTTGCAAGCAAATTGTGAGAGATTAATGATGAAATTTTAATATAAAGTATGCTAAACTAAATATAGCTCTCAGAATTCACCTTGAGTAGATGTTATCTGTTTAGAACAGGATATAGAGTTCTCCCTCACCATCAGCTACTTCAATACTATACCTGGTGGGCTCAGATTAACCAGTCAACTGGAATCCTTAAAATTTTTGCACATGAATTGATATAATTTCAATAATTTCCATTCTACTATTGAATCTATGTTCTGAAACAATTGTAGATGTATATAATTACTTCTATTAACCTGAATGTCTTCAGTTCTGTCATGTTCTTTTCTTCTAAAAAGCTATTTTGAGCCGGGCGTGGTGGCGCACACTTGTAATCCCAGTACTTTGGGAGGCAGAGACCGGAGGATCCGGGTTCGCGGCCAGCCTCAGCTCTCTCTCTCTCTCTCTCTCTCCTTAGTGAGGCACTCCGCAACTTCGTGAGACCCGGTTTCAAAATAAAGTATAAAAAATAGGGCCGGGGGCGTAGCGCGGAGGTAGAACGCCCCTGCGTTCATCCCCGGTACCGCAAAAAAATAAAAAGCTATTTTGATTCTTAATAATTCTATTTAAAACATAGCATCTATTGAGCACATATTAATTCACAGAATGTTAACCATTTATCTCATCAGCTCTCACAATCATAGATGAAAATAACTATTAAAAATTTCATTTTACATACAATTAACTAGTCCCAGATTTGCCATTTGAAAATTAAGTAACCCTACCTTAACTACTTTTTTAATCCACTGATAATAAAAAGATTTAACAATCAAGAATAATCACAGAGTTATTATTTTAATAACTTAATATTTTACCAAAGATGGCCCTCTAATCTTAAATTTAGACAGGATCGTATTTAATTTCTTTCTTGATAGCTCTACCTAGTTATGTTTTGAAAACTCCACACTTATATGACCATCTATTTGCTTGTCAATTGCTTCATATCTTTACAGATATCTCCAGCTTCTCAAGCCATAAAATTTGAAAGTAAATGCTGCCTTTCTATTGCCTAATTCTTATTTTGTCAACTTGCTATGACCCCAGTTAGTGTTCTAATCCAAGTAAATTAGGTACATATTCTCTTTTTCAGCCAAATCTATATTCAGGAGTAGCACCAGAATGATCTTTTAAAGAGAAAAAAGAAAAAATAGCATATAACTCTTCTTCATACTACTTCTCAAAGTTTTCTCAGAGCTATTAGAATTAAATTTATTCTCTTCATAATTTGACTCTCTTCTTGCTTCTTCTGCCCTAGAAATAATAGACTTACTTAAATTAATAGGCACATTGATGAATAAACACTGCCCTTGTGAAGCTTGTGTTCTCATTTCAGAAACTACAAGACAAGAAAACGTAAAAACAAAAATCAGTACTTAGAAATATGCTTATACCACTTTTCACCTTTCCTAACTAAGATGTGCTGTTAATTCTATGCTAGAGCCTCAACCTACCTTAAATATCACTTCTTCATGGAAATTTGCCCTGATCTTAAAAATTGTTACACTCCTGTCTTATGTGGAAACAATATCCTTCATATTTCATTTTTAATCATGTCATATTCATCATAATTTGTTTAAGGTATGTCATCTCTAATAACCCAGAAGCTCCAAAAAGGTGGGCCCATAACTAATTTCCTACAACTATACCTCCAGACCATTATTTGATTGTTGGAAAAGAGAAGGCATCAATAGCTACTTACTAAATGACTGATCAACTATAAAGTAAACACCAAAACACATACTTTGCTATTTAACCAAATGTGATATTAATGAAAGCAATGTTAAGACACAGGAAAACTTGTCTGCTTCTTTTAAAGCCTAATCATTCAACACTACATACATATTGCATTACTTTGTACCCTATAAATATACAATTATATTTGTTAATATCCAATAAACAAGTTATTTACAATAAAAATACTAAAAATTATTTTCTTGTTGAATTGTTATTTACATATTAAAATCCATTAAAATATATATGCACACTTATGAACGAACTGTGGGTTGCAGAAGAATTAAAAAGGAAATAAGATATCTCAAATAAATAAAATTATATATGAAAGAGTATATATTACAACTGATACCACAATTGATCATAAGAGACTCTATGAAGAATCATATGCCAAAAAACTACCTAACATAAGAATAGTGGATAAACTTCTAAAATAACACTACCAAGACTGAATCTGAAGAAATGGAATAGATGGACCATGAGTTGGAACATTAAAGAACTAATCAAATACTTGCATCAAAAAATAGCTGTGGACCAAGTATTTAATGAAGAATTACCATCAATACCACTCACACTCATAAAAAATGGAAGGGAAGGAAACACTTCCCAACTCATTTTACAATGCTTGCATAACTCTGACACTAAATCCCAATATAAATATTAAAAGAAAAGAAAATTATGTGCCAATATCCCTGATAAACATAGATGCAATAATCCTCAAGAAAATACTGACAAACTGAATCTAATAGCACATGAAAGGGATTATACATTATAATTGAGTAAATTTTACCCTTGGGATGAACGAGTGACTCAACATATGCAAAGATATACATTGGGAAAGTGATGAAAATAAATAATAAAATATTCTAATTGGTTCTAACAAAAGTAGGAAAAGGTTATGATAGGATTTTATTTATGATTAGGCTATATCATCATTTTGATCTGTCTCAATTGAAATATAATTTATTAAGATCTTTTTGTCCAAGATATATGGTTTCAATAACCAAAATTTATCAAGGTTTAGATTATAAAGAATCAATTTCTCAATATAATGTCTGAGATATGGATTTGAATGAAAGTTTTCTTAAAAATATGTTGTTGATATGGATTTGAATGAAAGTTTTCTGAAAAATATGTTCTCAGTGCTCTTAGGAGGTAGAGTTTTAAAATTTAATAAGTCCTATTGGTTTATTTTAGTTGATTCCTTGTTTACATTGCTATCATTTATAATTTTATAGAATGTTATTTTTGTTTCCCCATCTCTCTGGGAGTGATTTCCTTGGGAGTTCTTTCATGTCCAAGTCTACACCGTCCAATTCCCAATTTATTTATTCTCAATAGTCTTCTATGCATAGTCTTCGATTCTGATCTTTTGAATAACTCGGACATGTCCATCTTAGTCTGGTCTGGTCTTTTCTGTCATCTTCCACCCCCACCCCCACCACAGTTCCATTTTCAGAGGTTTAATACTGTAGATGGAACCCCTTATTTTCTTGACCTCCTTTCATTTTGAGGATATTCACTGAGAACAATCCCATCTTGTTTTTGCTGTTCACTTTTCCTCAAGGGTAGAGTGACTTAGTTGTTTGATGATCTAAGTAGAAGGATATAAGCATACTGGCACACACTTGTCTGTTTTCTTCTTCTGTTTGCCTTTGTGAAAGGAGAATGCATTCTAATTGGCACTTTGCTTAGAGATCCTCTTGATGTGGTTGTATGAGATCCTCAGAATGGGGCTTTTGGTGTCCTCCTGAGCCAGTGAAAGGGATGATGGAGGAAGAATGCCTATAAGGCTGTCTGTTTCACTAATATCATTAGTAAGCACTTTGCTACACATCAATAGTCAGGACCTCCAGGCAGCTATTTTAATAGTAAAGCTGGTATTTTGATCAAAACATTTCTATGTCCCATTAGGAATTTAAAAGATATATTATCACTTATTCTTGTTTTATCATCTTATTTTAGGAAAATAAGAGCTGATTTATAAGCCTCCTGTTCATTGCACTCTTTGAACCTCAGTTGAAATCTAGAACTGGATTTGATATGATCCTTATGGATTAGAGCAATTCTTTGGAAGCATTTTCACTTATCCTCTGAATTTATTTCTTCTTACCCCATTTTGGTTACCTTTCCACACATTTTCTGTACAAAATGTGAGTTAGTACATGGTATCAAATACTACACTTTCCTGGTTTTGAATCTGTTTTCTATTCCCTCTTGCTGACTGTGTGAAGTTGAATAGGTTTCATCGTCTGTGAAATGAAGATAAAATAACACCAAACCACTGTTGTATCACCTGAAGATGTAGTTAATGATTTAATTTAATCATGTAGCTATTAGAACACATTTATATATTTTTATAAACTTGCATAAATCTACTTTATGTCAAGTACTTTTCCAGAATAATTGGTGTTAGAAGAAGGTAGATTCAATAACCATCCTAACAGTTGAAGTCCATCATTATAAATTGTCTTTGGTATTAAAACATCCTCCATAAAATCTATATACAACTTATTCAACATATTATTTGGTCATCTGTGTACTTTTAAACTCAGTTAATATCGATGATTTGAGAGAGAATTTAGTATATAGATAAGTTAATATATTACCTCAAGTTGCTTATGGACAGATTGAAAAGACCTGGAAATATAATGCAGTGTAAAAAATGATGTCAGTAGAGAAACATAGCTAAAGTACTATTAGTTCTTAAAGTAATTGGGAAAATAATTTACTTGAAAAAGATCAAAGAAGTGGCATGAGAGATATTGCAATTGTTATAGGCATTGAAAAATTGATATGACTTATGCAACCAAAAATAAATTTTGTGTAAGAATTTATCATTTGTATGTGAATTTAATATTATATTCAATAGTACTTTTAAATAACTCATTTTAATATCTGAATAGGGACTTTTAGCATGTTAATTAGAAATTCTGCAATTTTGTCCGCAATAAGAGTTGTCTTCTGGAAACATTGAGTCATTTTATATGTGAATATTAATCATTACAATAAAAATAAGACCTTTTTTTGTGAAATGTCTGGAATTAGAAAATCTCTCTCTCTCTGTCTCTCTCTGTCTCTCTCTCTCTCTCTCGCTCACACACACACACACACACACACACACACACACACACACACACAGTGGTACTGGGGATTGAACCTAGGGGCATTCTACCTCTGAGTCACATGAGTCACGACCCCAGTCCTACTTTATTTTTATTTTGAAACAGGGTCCCACTAAGTTGCCGAGAGCCTCACCAAGTTGCTGAGGATGTCCTTGAATCTGCAATTCTCTTGTCAGCCTCCCAAGTACTGGGATTACAGTGTGTGTCACCATGTCCAGCTACAAATATATTTTTTTGATGAACAGAAATATATTTCCTCTTGATGTCCAAGATAAAACATGTCTTGGCATTGGATAACATGAATCCAATTTATCAACTACAGTTATTTTAAATTATTTATCATTTAAATATTTATTTTCTATATATTTTTTCTAATTAAAAACTGTCACATCTGTGGAACATTTTTTGTTGTTGTTGTCAAGAACAAGCAATAGTAGTTTGCAAGCCATACTCTAAAGGAAAGAACAGAATTTCTGAAATACTAAATTGCCAGAAAAATATTTTGACATAATTGTATTTCTTCTGACAATTATTAGAAGTACAATGGGTGAAGGCACAAAAGTTATTAGCTATTTGTGGAAATCACTTGTTTATAAGAAACCTGTAATTGGATGTTAAATGTAATAGTGTCTAAAAGTCTTTTGAAGAAATTTTTCTGATGTAGGAGCATAGTCAAGTGCTTTGATACTCCAATTTTGTTTGAGGACTCCAAATGTGCCAAATATCATATAAGACCATTGGTGTTGTTGAATTAGGGCCAATCTTTTGACTGATTTCTATCAGATTCAACACTTTCTTTTAAGTGGGGATACAAGAAGAGATTTCTGTTTGACCTGAGCCACAGCATCCTTTTAAGGAAGCATATGCTGTCATCTTGTGGAAAGCCTTCCTTACAGAGGAAAATAAAATAGACATAGTGCATGGAACATATTGAAATGGAGATATAAAACATAGTTGTTTATCGGTGGTTCTAATTATGAGATGCTTTGAAGTCTTGAGGACAACAGTTTATTTCCAATGAGTTTGAGGCGAGGAGGGTGAGAACTATCTTGTTGGTATTTCCTCTCTCTCTCTGCCATTACTTAAAAGATTAGAAACAGGTTTCTCTGCAAAAGTCAAAATCAAAAGTAAAATAAAGCACAGTTCCTGAGGATAGACTGAAAATATCTTTTTTTTTTTTTTCGGTACCGGGGATTGAACCCAGGGGTGTTCTACCTCCGCGTTACACCCCCGGCCCTATTTTTTATACTTTATTTTGAAACCGGGTCTTACGAAGTTGCGGAGGGCCTCACTAGGTAGAGAGAGAGAGAGAGAGAGAGAGAGAGAGAGAGAGAGACAGGCAGAGAGAGAGCGAGAGAGCTGAAGCTGGCCGCAAACCCGGATCTTCCGGTCTCCATCTCCCAAAGTACTGGGATTACAATCGTGCACCACCACGCCCGGCCTGAAAATATCTTTTAAGAAAAGTGTAGTTTATTAATAAATTCTAGATTTACCAAAACTTATCTGTATGTAAGCTCTTAATAAAAGGCGGGCCTTTAATAAATATTATTTTTAATAATATGGAAGTCAATGTATTCTGCTACCCAACATCCATGCTCCTATGCCCCATCTTTGATGGAATATTTCTTTCCAAATCTCTAAGAATCGGAAAATATTTTCCCAGACTTCCTTGCAGCTAAGGCTAGTTATATAATTCAGTCACGGTCAATGGTATCTGAGAAGTCTGCTAGGAAATTTTCCTTCTTATTAAAAGTGAATGAAATACATATATCTCTTTATTGCTTAATATCTGTACATGAAGCCTGGAACCTACTGAGTTGAATTTGTTACCATGAGGGGGAGATATTATGTGGCTGAGGATGGTAAAAGGAAGAGATGATAACTGCTACCACTATTAGCTACTTTATTAAATCAAAACATTAATTTTGGAACTGACCTACCATTATTTTTCTTACATTGAGAGATAATAAACCTCTTAATGTTATTTATTTTTGGAAAGGAATTTTATTTACAGCCAATTACATAATAACTAATGAATAGATTGATTCTACCTTTACTGTGAGAACAATACATTTTGGTAATCTGAAGTCTACGTGTGATGAATATACTCTAGGACGATCCCTAATGAGTCATGATCTTATATAATCTCCTGTCCTCTGAGCTACACCCCCAGCCCTATTTATATTCTTTATTTTGAAACAGGGTCTCAATAAGTTGCGGAGGTCTCACTAAGTAGCTGAGGCTGGTGGTGAACCTGCAATCCTCCTGTCTCAGTCTCCCAAGTACTGGGATTACAAGAGTACACCACCATGCCGGGCTTATCAATTCTTTCTTTCATAAACCATGCCTTTTGTGTGTTTGTAAAAACTCATCACTAAACCCTAGGTCATCTGGGTTTTCCTCTATGCTCTATTCTGGGAGTTTTATAGTTGTGCTTTTTATACTTAGGTCTATGATACATTTTATTTTTATGAAGGGCATAAGGTCTGTATCTATATTCATTTTTTTGCATGTGTATGTCAAGTTGTTCTAGAACTTTTTTTTAGAAAAGAATATATTTTCTTTATTGTATTGCTTTTGCTCCACTGTCAGAGATCACCAGACTGTATATATGGGTTTATTTTTGGGCTTTATTTTTTTGCCTTTCTATCTTATATTTTATTATTTATCTATTTTTCACCAATACCAAACTGTCATTATTACTATAGCCCTCCAACTTTGTTTTTCTCCTTCAATATTGTGTTAACTATTCAGGGCATTTAGACTCTCCATCAGCTTTAAAATCCATTTGTATACCAAAATAACTTTCTGGAAAGTTTCTTCTTCATTTGTTAATGTGATTTACTACATAGATTGATTTTTGTGTGTTGAATCATCCTTGCCCTCTAAGAATAAATTTCAATTGATCATATTATAGAATCTTTTTAATATTAGGATAGATTTGATTTGGTAGTGTATTCTTTTTAAAATTTTTATTGATATATTGTAATTATACATAACAGTGGAATTCATTGAGACATATTCAAACATACACAGAACATAATGTGTCATTTCATTCCCCAGTACAACCCTTTTCCCTTCCCTCCCCTCCTTTCTTCTCCTGCTCCCCTTCCTTTTCTGGTCTCCCTCTATTTTCGTGAGACATCACCCTCTGTGCTAGTGTATTCTTGAAGCCTTTTGCGTGTGTTCATAAAGGACACTGATCTGTAGTTTTTTTTTCTTGTAGTGTATTTGGCTTTGGTATTAGATTATTTTAGCCTCAGGGAAATATTTAGGAAGCATTTCCTCTTTTTCAATATTTTTGAGAATACTTGAGAAGGACTTGTGTTCTTTAACTTTTCGGTAGAACTCACCAATGAAATCATAAAGTTCAGGCCGGGTGTGGTGGCGCACGCTTGTAACCCCAGTACTTTGGGAGGCGGAGACCGGAGGATCCAGGTTCGCAGTCAGCCTCAGCTCTCTGTCTGTCTCTCTCTCCCTGTCTCTTTCTCTCTCTCTCTCTCCTTAGTGAGGCCTCTGCAACTTCGTGAGACCCGGTTTCAAAATAAAGTATAAGCCGGGCGTGGTGGCGCACGCTTGTAATCCCAGTACTTTGGGAGGCGGAGACCGGAGGATCCGGGTTCGCGG
>PVJS01004113.1:0-71079 GCA_004027185.1 Glis glis
AGATTCAACCAAGCTGGGCGTGGTGGCGCGCGCTTGTAATCCCAGTACTTTAGGAGGCGGAGACCGGAGGATCCGGGTTCGCGGCCAGCCTCAGCTCGCGCACACGTGCTCTCTCTCTCTCTCTGCCTGCCTCTCTTTCTCTCTCTCTCTCTCTCTCTCCCTGTCTCTCTCTCCCTGTCTCTCTCTCCCTCTCTACCTAGTGAGACCCTCCGCAACTTCGTGAGACCTGGTTTCAAAATAAAGTATAAAAAAATAGGGCCGGGGGCGTAGCGCGGAGGTAGAACGCCCCTGCGTTCAATCCCCGGTACCGCAAAAAAAAAAAAAAAAAGATTCAACCAAAGAAAAAATAGTTGAAACAGAGAAAAAAGCTGTGGATATCATATAAGATCTAGCAAAGAAATTAAGATATAAAAATATGAGATATATTTAAAAAGAACAAAAATGTGCATCATGTATCTAAATAGGTTCAGAAGGAGAAAACAGAGAAAACAGAGGAAATAAATGATTAAAATGAAGAATTGAGAATTGTTCAGATAATATATATATATATATATATATATATACGTACTGTATATATATTACATACATATATGTGTGTATATATGATGATATATATAAAATCAGGAAGTAGAAAATTCATAATTTGAATTCGTCATTCATAATGATGAAGGGGAAAAACAGAAAAGAGCAGTGACAGCACAAGCAAAAGTAAGAGCAAGGTAGAGAATGTTCAAAGCTATGGAAGAGTACAGAATACTACCCACAAATAAATTTTAATCATAGTAAAGCTCTTACTAATGCTCTGATAAACAGATTATAGCTATACATTTTATGATGGGTAAAACATAAAGATAGAGACTTTGCAATTCAAAGAATGGAAACTATATACAAGGTAACTGAAAGCTGAGATGGCTACATTAATATCAAACAAAATAAAGATGAAGGCTAAATTAAAAAATTTGCAAATATTTCACAACATAATGCTAAATGGAATAATTCATTACTAAACCATTCTGAACACATGAATAACTAAAAGCACTGCCACAATATATAAGAAATATATTTTGGAAAATATATCAAATATGTACAGAATAATATAACAAAAATAAAGTAAAAATTACGGGAATATTTAGAAGTAAGTAATTTTCCTCTTAAGTTATTGATAGATCATGTAAATAAAAGTAGTAGGGGGGATTAAAGATGGCAGAATAGAGGAAGACAGCACATTTCCATTGTTTCGAGACTTGGAACTCAACTGGTAGGAAGACTGCTTCTTGGCAAGAGAAGAAAAGTAGTCAGAACTCAACAAAAGAAAGACAGTAGAAACATGGTGGAATGAGATGCAACACAGAGAGCAGAGGTCTGAAAAGAGCTCCACATGTCTCCTCTGGTGAGCAGAGAACAGAGTCAGTGCCATCTTGGTTAGCCCATGCCATGGCTGGCAGCTGCAGGGACCTTGAGCAAAATGGAGGAGTCAATAAAATGGAGGACCTCAATGGAGTCAATGGAGGACCCCAATAGAAACCACCTCTGGCAGACTTAGACCACATGGAAAATAGAGTCTCAATCTTGGAAGACAGCTCATTCAAAACTAACCACACCATCAACAATGTAGAAAACACAATATGTCAACACTGAAGACATTGAAGAAGGTCTAGAAGCATAAACCAAGGGCATTAGAAATCTCTTCAGAGAAATAATATCAGAGAATTTCCCAAACATAGAAAAAGAGTTGGAAATCCATGTAAAGGAGACATTCAGAACAACAACAAGACAAGATTAAAGAACTTCTCCATGCCACATAATAATTAAAATGACTAGCATAGAGGTCAAGGGAAGAATCTTAAATTCATATAGAACAAAAGAATGGGTGACATTCAGGAGTAAAACAATAAGAATCACTTCAGACTTCTCAACCCAGATCATAAAATTGGGAGGGACTGGTATGATGTACTCCAAACCTTAAAAGAAAACAACTTCCAACCAAGACTGAAATATCCAGCAAAGATATCACTCAAAATTGATGGAGAAATAAAAACCTTCCAAGACAAGCAGAAACTAAAAGAATTCATGACTACCAAACCAGCACTAGAGAAAATACTTTGAGAAATAAAACACAAAGAAGAAAAAAGAAGTAAATACTAGAACCAGAGGGAGGAGAATTCTACCAGATGGGCAATTAAGTAAAGGAGAAATAACACTATATCAAAAGAGAAAATATAACTCAAAATGACAGAAAACAAAAATCATCTCTCAATAATAACATTGAATTGTCAAATATATTAACTCCCCAATTAAAAGGCATAGACTGGGAATGTGGATTAAAGTACATAATCCAACGATATGCTGCTTGCAAGAAAGTCATTTTACAGGTAAAGATGACAATAGGCTAAAGATGAAAGGATGGAAAAGGATATACCATGCAAATGGAGACTGAAAACAAGCAGGGTTAGCAACGCTAATATCCAACAAACCATATTTTAAGCTAAAACTTATCAGAAGAGACAAAATGGGCCACTTCTTAGTAATAAACAAGAAAATGTAATAATAGTAAACATTTATGCCCCAAATGTGGGTGCACCCACTTTTATGTAAAAAACTCTTCAGGACATTAGGTCTCAAATAGACCCAAATACAATAATATTGAAAGACATCAACACACCGCTAACACCACTAGATCGATCTTCCAGGCAAAAGATGAGTAAAGACTCTTCAGATCTAAAGAACACTATAAACCAAATGGACCTAATAGACATATAGAGAATACTCTAATCAACAACAGATGAATACACATTCTTCTCAGCTGTTCATGGAACCTTCACCAAAATAGACCACATTCTGGGCCACAAAGCAAGTACCAGCAAATTCAAAAATATTATATAATCTCTTGCATCTTTTCAGATCATGATGGAATGAAAGTAGAAATCAACAACAAGAAGACCAAAAGAGATTACATAAACACATGGAGACTGAGTGATATACTATTGATTGAGGACTGGATTAGAGAAGAAAGAAGGGTAGAAATAAAAAAATCCTACAATCAAATGAAAATAGAGATACAATATACCAAAATCTATGGGACAGTGGGGAAATCCAGAGGATCATCAGAAACTATTTTGAAAATTTATACTCCAATAAACTGGAAAATATAGAAGAAATCAACAGATTTCTAGACACATACAACCTACCTAAATTGAATCAAGAGGATATAGAAAACCTAAACCGACAATAGAAAGCAAAGAGATAGAAACAACAATAAAAAGCCTTCCATCAAAGAAAAGCCTAGGTCCAGACAGATTCTCAACTGAATTCTACAAAACTTTACAGAAGAACCAAACCCAATACTTCAAGAGTTACTCTGTGAAATCAAAAGAGATGGAATCCTTCCAAACTCCTTCTATGAAGCCAGTATCACTTTAATACCAAAACAGAATAAAGATCTCTCAAGAAAGGAAAATTATAGCCCAATATCCTTGATGAACATAGATGCAAAATTTCTAAACTAAACATTAGCGATCCACACACAAAACCATATAAAGAAAATTGTGCATCATGACCAAGTTGGTTTCATTCAGGGATGCAAGGCTGGTTCAACGTACACAAATCAATACATATCATTCATCACATAAATAGAACTAAGGACAAAAACCACATGATCATCTCAATAGATGCTGAAAAAGCATTTGACAAAATCCAACACCCATTCATGTTAAAAATACTGCAGAAAATTGGAATAGAAGGAACTTATCTTAACATCATTAAGGCAATGTGTAATAAACTTAAAGCCAACATCATATTGAATGGAGAAAAACTGTGGGAATTTTCTTTAAAATCAGGAACAAGACAAGGATGCCCACTATCACCACTCCTTTTCAATATAGTACTCGAGACTCTTGCCAGAATGATAGGGCAAGAGAAGGATATCAAAGGAATTCAATAGGAAAAGAAGAACTGAAATCATCTCTACTTGCAGCTGACATGATCCTTTATTTAGAAAATCCAAAAAACTCCAAAAGACTTCTAGAGCTGATTAACAAATTCAGCAAAGTAGCCAGATACAAAATCAATCTAAAAAAAATCAGTAGCTTTTCTATATACCATAAATTCACTGAAAAAGAAATCCAGAAAACAATTCCATTCACAATAACCTCAAAAACAATGAAATACCTAGGAATAAATCTAACCAAGGAGGTAAAAGACCTCTACAAAACTATAAAACATTAGAGAAAGAAATTGAAGAAGATCTTGAAGATGGAAAGATTTCCCATGCTCTTAGATAGGCAGAATAAATATTATCAAAATAGTCATTCTACCAAAAGTGATCTACAGTCAATGTAATTCCTATCAAAATACTAATGTCATTCTTCACAGACCTAAAAAAAAATCAGTCCTAAATTTCATATGGAGAAACAAAAGACCCAGAAAACCAAAGCAATTTCAGAAATAAGAACCAAGCAGGAGGTATCACAATTCCAGACATCAAATTATACTATAGACTTATAGTAATAAAAGCAGCATGGCATTGGCACAAAACCAGACATATAGACCAATGGAACATAATAGAAGACACAGAAAAAGTCCACACACTTATAGCCAATTCATTTTTGACAAAGATGCCAAACACATATGTTGGAGGAAAGATAGCCTTTTCAACAAATGGTGCTGGGAAAACTGGTTATCCATTTGTAGAAAAATTAAATTAAATCCCTACCTCTCAGCTTACACAAGAGTCAACTCGAGATTAATCAAAGACCTGGAAATTGGACCAGAGATTTTTACAATTAGTAGAGGAGGTCATAGGTCCAATACTCTAACATACAGGCACAGGTAGAAACTTCCTCTAAGACCACCAAAGCACAGGAAATTAAAACAACATTTAATAAATGAGATGACATTAAACTAAAAAGTTTATGCTCATCAAAGGAAACCATCAAGAGTCCAAAAAGAAAGTCAACAGAATGGGAGAAGATCTTTGCCAGCTATTCCTCTGATAGAGGACTAATGTCTAGAATATACAAAGTACTTAAAACTAAAATAACTAATAATCCAATCAAGAAATGATCAATTGAACTAAATAGACACTTCACAAAAAAAATACAAATGGGCAATGAATACATGAAAAAATGTTCAACATCACTAGTAATCAGGGAAATGCAAATCAAAACTACACTGAAATTCCATCTAACCCTAGTCAGAATGGCAATCATCAAGAACTCAAACAATAAATGCTGGTGAGAATGTGGAGAAATAGAACTCTTCTGCACTGTTATTGGGATTGCAAACTAGTGCAGCTGCTATGAACATCAGTGTGGAGATTTCTCAGAAAATTGGGAATGGATCCACCATATGATCCAGCTATATAACTCCAGGTTATCTTTCCAAAGAATATTATAGTAATATATGCATATCCATGTTTATAATAACACAATTCACAATAGCCAAATTATGAAACCAATCTAGGTTTCCATCAACAGATGAATGGATTACAAAATTAGGAGACAGTGACACAGTGATATTCTACTCAGCAATAAAGAACAAAATTATGCCATTTGCAGGAAAATGGATGGATCTGGAGAACATTGTGTTAAATGAGATTAGCCAGACACAGAAAGTAAAGGGTCATATGTTTTCTCTCATATGTGGAAGCTAGGGAGTAATTAAGATACCAGAGGAATTTTGGATAATGGAGGAGAAACTATAGTGGCGCCAGGGAGTTGGTCTAGGGGAAGGCAGCAGGGAGAGAATCAATGAAGGAATCACTTCTATTGACATTATGTATATTTGTAGAATACCAATGTCAATCTCAATATCCTGTTTGGGGAAGAGGAGGGGGTAGGAAGGGAGCCAGGGGAAAGCCCACCAAGTGCTGCGTGGATGTATGTCACTATCACTATGAACTACATTATGATGTGAGACTATAATGCACCAATAAAAGTATAAAATAATAAAAAATAAAAATACTTAAAAATACTTCAAAGACTAAAAAAATAGTAAAGACAAGCAATTAAAAACATCTAATAGAATATATATAAGCTCTATTCCCAACATTAGTAAATACAGATTCTTATCAAATACACATTGACTTTATGTAAATCTTGATGATGTCTGATTACAGAAGAAATATGAATAAATGTCAATTAAATTGACATCCCATAGACATTTTCTGAATGTAATAAATAAAATTAGAGATATATCTAAGAAGTGTTAATTTAAAATATACTTCTAGATAATTTATGGATTTATAAAAGAAAAAATGGTTCAATATTATACTGATGTTTTAACCAAGCAATAAAACATGAAAAATAAAAGTCATCTGAGCCGGGCGTGGTGGCGCACGCTTGTAATCCCAGTACTTTGGGAGGCGGAGACCGGAGGATCTGGGTTCACGGCCACCCTCAGCTCTCTCGCTCTCTCTCTCCCTGTCTCTCTCTCTCTCTCTCTCTCTCCTTAGTGAGGCCCTCCGCAACTTCGTGAGACCCAGTTTCAAAATAAAGTATAAAAAATAGGGCCGGGGGCATAGCGCAGAGGTAGAACAACCCTGCGTTCAATCTCCGGTACCGCAAAAAAAAAAAAAAAAGTCATCTGTTCTCAAAGGAAACGGTAAACCTCTTTTTATTCACAGACAATGTAGGCATCTGCACAAGATCCAAAACTATCTAGGAAAGAAATTACTAGAATTAATAAATGAGCTTAGCACGGCTGCAGGTTGAGTTAGAAATATAAATAACAATTATGTTTATACACTAGCAAAAATCTGAAAATGATATTTGTAAAATGCATTTTACAATACCATTAAAATTACAAAATATGTAGGAACATATCTTATAAGAGATGCCCAAGGCCTGAACAATTAAAACTATAAAATATCATTGAAAGAGATTAAAGACCTAAATAAGTAGAGAGAGATATTGTAGTCATGGATATGAGTGCTCCCCAAATTGACCTATTCATCAATTTGGCTTTATTTTTGGTAAAAATTAACAAGCTAATTCTAATGACAGGTCTATAAATCACAATATTCCAAATCCAACTAAAACACTACTCAGAAATTCATACATTAAAAAAAAATGGGAGTGGAGAGGGAGGCAGGGGAAAATGCCAACTGCTGTGTGCATGTATGTCACAATCACTATTTACATTATTATGTGAGACTATAAGACTATAATGCACCAATAAAAGTTTTTACAAAAAATTTAAAATTAAAAAGCTATATATGTGTAAATATCTATCTATCTATCTATATATATATATATAAAATTATGATTGAAACCAATGAGCTAAGAATCTGCTGAAGAAGTTAGAAAAATAAATAGCATGAACCCCAAAGAAAAATAACAAAGGATATGGTATAAATTCAATGGAAGTAGAAAAAAATAGAGAGTCAAATAATATCAAACTTTACTAAAGCTATGAGAAGCATATTCTTACACAGTTTTTTGGAAGTGTGAATGGGTGCAACCATTTGGGAGAAAAATAATTGAAGAGGAGTGAAAGATGTAGATATCTTCATCATTTCTTCTTCTGTGTTTGTCCTAAAGAACTTTTGGACTGTAGATGAGGATACAAATACACAGATATGATTGTAAAACTACAATTAATATAACATTGCACTAGCATAAGAAGGGCAAAATGTGATTGTCTTTAAATGAGTAGAAGAGATGAAAGGTCAATCATGAAACTGTACCATATGATAGTTAAAACAAATGATATAGATGTATTAACATGGATGAATCTGAAAACAAATTAGGTAAAAGAAAAGTAATGTACAAAAGGACATGTACAATGAACTTGATAAAATCATGCTTCTTTTGTGGATGACTAAGTATGGGTCAGATGTTCAGGGCTATGGATGAGAATGGGACACCCTTCCTTAAGGACAGTTTGTTCACAGGGGAGACTTTAGCTGATTCTGTTAAATTTTATTTCTATTTACTTTTTGAAAATGCATAATGTGAATCAGATGTGAAAAATAGATACCAAAGGGCTATAATATTTTTGAATATTCCTTTATGTCTTAAATGATTCAAAATTTAAATTTAAGCCACTTAAAAGGTGTGTGAATATTCATTGGAGCACTGATCTTTATGTTTAAAACAGAAACAATATAAATAACCATATAGAAATTATTCAATAAGTAATTGAATATTTCAATCAATAATGATGTGTTAGTAGGATGGAACAATAGCCTTACGCTAAAATACTGTTTCAATAGTACTAATAACATGAAAATATGTTAAAATAGTAAAACTAGATTAAAAGAAATGAGAGCAACATCATTCTCTTTTCATGATATACATGAATATATGCATTCCACCATAAACACTACCACATAGAAATAGCTCTCGGAGGAAAGGGACCTGGGTGGCCCATGACTGAGGGTTTTCTCAGTACACAGGACTTTCAGTGCTAAAGCCAGGAAAGGCCCAAGTAACTAGGAATGTTCGTCATTCTATATGGAAGATAGTGAATAAAAAAAATTGATGATGAGCAAAATGAATGGTTGACTCAAAAATATGGTACAAAATGCAGTTGGAATTTCCTTCTGTGTGAGAGCAAACTAACTATAATTTCTGAAAGCTGAGAATACAAAAAGCTAGATTCTGTTATCTGAGAAGAATAAATAGTGTTTCTGACCAAGTTAGTATGCATAACTGAACTGATCAGAGAATAATGGAGCTGAAAGGGACATCCCCAGTTTCAACTAGAGCTGAGACTTGGAGTGTCTAAAACAGTGGCTTTTAATGACTGGCAATTTTTCCCTTAAAAACATGTGTTAATATCTGGAGATAGTTTTGATTTTAATGAATAGGGGAGGGGCTACTGTGTCTAGTGGGTAGGGAATAGTGATGTTCTCAGATATCCTAGAGTAAAGAGGAAAGTTGCTCACAACAAAGAATTATCCCACCCAGAATGGCAGCTGCGCCAAGGTTGACAGACCTTAGCTTCAGAGATTTCACCTCTGAGGATGCAACTAGATATTGACAAAGTCACTTCTATTTTTTCCTCATCTCCAGACTGTAAGTGCAGCATTCCTGTCACCATGTGACTTTGAAGAGCTGTTCTGTAAATACGAAGCATGAAAGCGTGAAATGGACCTTCCAGTCAGTTCTTTCTTCTGATGTACCTTTCTATATGCCATTTCCCAATTCCCCTTCTTCATGCTTTTAAGTATATTTGTATCACTCTCCTGGGTTAATTCATTCTAGACATATATTATCTTTAAAAACACAGCCATTTATCAAGACTGAAAAAAAGAAAACCTCATCTGAAAAACAAATTGGTTGCAATTACAGCTTCATCTGGTCCCTTGGTATATATCTGTAATGCTGATTTAGTACTTCTGATAGTGTTTCCCCAAATGCATCTCTTTGGCAGCATTAGAAATAATGGCCATGAGAAATGAGTCTTTCCAGTTGCAGTAACTATAGTTGGAGAGCAGTTTAAATCAAATCAATTGCTGGGATATTTGTAATGTCCAAACATTTGATTGATATATTTCTCTGCTATGTGCCACAGAGTCATGCCATTAAACATGTTTGTTTTCTTTTGTGAAGCTGCAATTAATACAGAGGAGCAATTAAGCAGCTGTTAGGAGAAGCTGCCCGAGATAGTTGGTGTATGCATTCAACACTACAGAACAATTACCCCATTGCAGATCTTTATCTATACATAGTTATGTTTAGGCTTTGTGAAAACAATAAGCTTTAATATGTCAGTTCCATTTCTTGTAAGAGAGGAAGTGGCATAGTTTCATTTAAAAAAAAAAAGAGAATAATCTGGAGGGAGATCAAGAATATGACCTTGAAGTGATTTTGTTCATGCATCAAGGCAGTGCAGGCATAAGGATGCTGTGATAGTAATCAAGGTAGCTGCTTCTGTCTCCCCTGACTGCTGGGTGTTATTACCCACATCAAGCACATTAAAGACATTGTAGAGAAGATAGAAAGGAAATGAGCCTTTAAGGAGGTTTGTAAAAGGTATTTTTAATTCAGCAGTTTGAAGAGCAATGGATGGTCAGTATCAGTTACATGCCAAAATGTAAGTTGGAAAGAGTCTTTCCTTTCCAACTTACAGGCATTTGATTTAAAAAAAATGTTTCTGAGAAATAAAAATCATTTACAACTAAATCTTTTTCATACTATTGGCAAGATTGATCTATTCAGATACTACATGATGTGAAAACTTTCCAAGGATTGCTAGAATGTGGAGCAGAGCATTTGGAAGTGGGTAATAAAAAAAACCAACCCCCCCCCCAAAAAAACTCCTGGCTTAAATAACAGAGAAAGTAATGAGAAAATAACAACTCATGAGTTTAGCAAGGCAAAGACGTTTAATCTTATCGAGATGGTCAGAAATTATTTGGCACAATGTCAAATTAATCATTCTGTTTGCAGGAAGATTATGTTTTAAGTATAAAAGAATTTTTCCCTGTTAATAAAGTGCAAGATAAGGGAACAGTCTTTCTTTTGTGCTGCAGTGGAATGATTGGAATAAGGAAATGTGTACACTTTACTAAGAAAGAATGTGATTTTTATTTTCTGAGAATAACTGAAATTGCGCCACTAGTTGTGCCAAAGTTTGTTTTTCCTGATGTCTTGAGATTAAGAAGAACTTGACTGTGGCCTGAGATTCTGGCTGGCACTCAGACTTTCCTACTGCTGTAAAAATCTCATGAAAAACTGAAAAGCACAATGAGCATTAAATTTGTTCTCACTTTGCAATTGTAGGATCATTCATTAATAGCTGACTTCATACCATGCATTGCCTTCAGTAGGCAGGTACTTTTTTCAATCAAGAATTATTCAAAAATAGTCACAGCATATATATAAATACAAAAACCATTTATCTGTAATAGTATCAACTTTTCTGCCCAACAAAATCCTGGTTTTATGTTTCAGCAATTCATAAAAACATTGATGAACATATGCAGAATGAATGACTTATTGATATGAATTTTACACTAGTACATTGCTGTGCCAACTCCACAAAATTTTCAGAAATTGGTATTTCACCTACACAGTCTTTGCTTTAGGCGAGATGAGTATAAGGCCTAGTTATGCATGAAAAAAACTGAGGTTCAGAGATGTTGCATGTTTTCCCTAAAGCTTCAGAGTTAGTAAAGGATTGGGCTAATAATAAAAAAACATCTTTCATACTAAAGCAAGCATTCTACCTGTGCAAAAAATTTAAAAAATCCACTATCTTTGGAGGAGGACAATATCATTCAGAGCTACTATAATTTTAACTATAATTCAGGAATCTAATAAAAATTACACATTGCAATGAAAAGGAGGACCAAGATATCAAGAAAATAATAGACAAAAGAATGAGACAACAGATTGTTTTTTAAAATAACTATCAAACAGAGAAAAAAGTTAAGAATTTCAGGAAAGGATTAAAGTCTACTGAAAAAAGGCAATTATAGAACTGTGTTGCCCAATACAGTAGCTATTAGCTACTTATGGCTGTTTAAATGTAAATTAATTCAAGTTGAAGGCAATTTGAGTCCATTCCTTAGTCTCACTAGACACATTTCAAGTGCTAAATAGCCATATATGATTGTTAGCTACTATATTAAACAGCAAAAATTATAGTACATTTTCACCATCCCAGAAATTTCTACTGAAATTATAACTGAAATGAAGAAAGCAACAAGTGGGCTTAATACCATACTAAATATAGCAGAAGAACAGATTAGTAAAGTGGAAAGGAAGTAATTATTTTAAAAAATCATTCACATCTCCAATAGAGAATGAGATCAACAGACTCCCCCCCCGCAAAAAATCAACTATTAAACTAGAGAAATTATTTTTAAAAATAGTTTGAAGTCCCTAGCTAGATATTGCCCTAAGGACAACAGAAAGTAGAGAAACATTAACTTAAAGAAATCCATTAAATCTCTACAGATGAGAGCTCTCGACAGTGAGAACAGGAGGTTCCATGCTTATGGGTAAGCCAAGAAGACAGGATTACCTCCACTCCCATGTTCCTGTGTACAGCTGAGGTGTGACTCTGGGAGAAGTGAGTCCCAGTGTCCAAGCCTCTGCTCCAGCACAGTGGCACAGCACTTCAGTCTAGTGGAGGAGACAAGCTGTAAGGGGATTGTCTTTATCTAGAACAGAGAATTAAGAATTTCATGCTAAAGGTCCTGTGCAAGAATGTGCCCTCTTGGGAGTGATAGGAGAACAAACATCCAAGATACTGGCTGAACCCGTCAGAGAAAAGGTAAACTCCTAGAACTGTGGCAACAGCCTCCAAGCCAAGCATAGAAATTCAGTGGAAAAGGCTAAAAATCTAACTGACTAAGGTGAATAAAGCATAACCCTTGACCACAAATGGTTTATGCTGACACAGGGATGGTAGCTGCTAAAAGACAAAAACAAGGGGAAAAAATCTGAGCAAGGATATTAGAGGCTGCATACTACAAAGGGAAAGAGACTTTAAAGAATTAGTTCAGATACTTCGTTTAAATAAAAAACGACTAAGTAAAAACAATAACATCACTCCTAGGGTGATCAGTATCCAGTGAAACAGTGTGTATTGACAATACATAATCATAATAATAGTAACAACAGCAATAATAATAAATGATGGCAATGAAACTGCTTTTAAGAAGGGTCCAGTGTTACATTAAATGAACAAAGATTTCAGATTAGCAATTATAGCTATGTTCAAAGAACTAAAGCAAACTCTGCCTAAACAATTCAAGAAGGTATGCTGGAAATGTTTCACTGAATAAAAAATGTAAATGAAAATAAATTATTAAAAAGGATCAAGTAAAAATTCTGTAGTTGAAACTTATAATAAATAAAATTAAAAATTTATTACAGGGCCCAATTGTAGCTTTGAGCTGGCAAAGAATGTCATAAGTAGACTTAAATACAAATGAATATGAAGTCCACAATTTGAAAGAGAGAGAAGAATGTGAAGGAAAAAGAAGAGAGTTTGGAGAAATGTGAGATATCATTAATGAACCAATATATACACATAATGGGGATATCAGAAGGAGAAGGGAAAGTAAAAATAAATAGGAAAAATATTTGAAGAATTAGTGGCTAAAAATTCCCCATATTTGATGAAAAACATCGGTCTACATGTCTTAAAAGCTTTATAAACACTAAGTAGGATTTTTTTTAAAAAAATCAGATCTATACCCACATACACCGTAGCCAAAACCTTGAAGGATAAATTGAAAATCCTGAAAGAAAAGTGACTCCTCACATACAGGAAAACCCAAATTAGCAACTACCTTCTCATTAGGAACAATGGAAACCAGGAGACAATAGGATGTCATATTCAGTCGTGAATACAAAAACTGTCAACCAGTAATATTAGATTGAATGTAACTATTGTTCAGAAATGAAGGTAAAATACATTCCAAAACAAGTAAAATATCCAAGGATGCAGTGCCAGTCTCCCTTACAAGAAATATTGAAAGAAGTTCTTCAAGTTGAAATCAAGTGACACCAGACAGGATTTTTTTTTTAGTGTATACAAAATAAATCAAAAAATTCCAATAAAGGTAACTAGGTAGATAATCATACAAGAGAACATAGCTGCCTATTTATTATCATTTATATCTTATTTAGGAAGTCATTGCAGGTACTAAGTTCTTTGCTCAATCTTTCTTTTTGAATCTTTTTCCTGGATCACTTCCACTCTTATTTGAAGTACCACTTTAGTATTTCCTTTATTGCAGACCTATTGATGGTAACGTTTATTCCTTTACTAATATAAATACATGTATTCCATCTCATTCTTGAGAATGTCTGTGTGTGTACTAGGGATTGAACCCAGGGGCATTCTACCTCTGAGCTACACCTCTGGCCCTTTTTATTTTTTATTTTGAAACAGGGTCTCACTAGGTTGCTGAGAATCTCACTACATTGCTAAGGCTGGTTTTGAGCCTGCTCTACTCCTGTCTCAAACTCCTAAGTACTGGAATTAAAAGTGTGTTCCATTACACCCAGCTGGAGAGTCTGAATAGATTAAAAACTAAACTGATACTAATCTTGCTACAAGGCTTTGAATCCTACATATTCCCTTGTTTCTGTTAAATACTCCATTGTTGAGTGAATTTTTGTTCCTTTGTAGGGAATGTGTCTTTTTCTCTAGCTGCCTGCTGTAAAAAGATTTTATTTTTGATGTTTCGAAGTTTTACTTTGGCAGACATAGATATGAGCTTTTTTTATTTCTGATGCTTAGTTTATATGATGTTTCCCAAATAGCCATCAATTTTGGTTCAATTTAACCACTACAATCACTTATTTAGATGATTGAGCACTGGGAAATGGGAATTATTGGACAGTTCAAAGACTACTCTTCCCAGAATAGAAGTTGGCATTGGTATCTGGATATTTGAAGCACCATCAGGGCCCCACTATGGAGTGGTGGGGCAGAGGGAAACGCAGCACTAAGTGGAGTCCTGGATATGACAAAGCCAAACAATGCTTCCTATAAGTAAAAGGTGGAAGATGTGTCTCAGCTGTAATCCTGCATACAGCTACATCACTGAAGTTGTAGCTCATCCCATACCTCACTCTTCTAAATTTCTCCCAAGGATGAAGAGCCCTCTGGGATCCTTCAGGAGCAGCTCCCAAATGAGTACGAAGAAGTGCACTGGTATGGCAGAAGAGGGGGACTGTAGTAGCCACTGAGTCATACCATTTGGGTGAATTTATTGTTCTGTTCCAAAAAATTCAGTTAGGAAGGCAGCTTCCAGCGTCAGTGTCTTCAGGATCTGCCTCCGTTTTCAGGTCACTGAGGCTATGAATTTCCTGAGCAACTGAGCCACGGCTGAGCATGGAAGAGCCACTAAGACTGGTCCTTTCTGCCCAACACAGGACTCCTCTAAGAAAGGAAGTTCCCTGCAAAGTTCCCCATCAGTTCAGCTGAAACTCATTCCTTTTTGTTTCATGGTGGGAGGCTCTTCCTGTTACCTTCCGCCCCCTTTCTTTTTGCAGGTGTCAGATCTGAAGGCTTTCCACCCAATTTTCCTTTCTTGTCATCTTTCACAGACATTAGATGCAAATAAATTATTTTCACCCTTAATTCTTTATTAGTGCCTGTTTTTCAAGGGTCCCTCCAGAAACAAGACTCTGGAATGTGTTACAAGTATTTTTGTTAGTTTATTCAGCTAAATAATTTTTCACAATTCCCAGTCTGCCATATGCCCAAAGTGAAGATTAATTATCTTTCCAATTCCCTTGCTTTTGTCATCAATATTACCAACGTGTCCTTCATTTGTCCAATGATTTATTTTCTCCTCCTTTTTTTGACATTTGATCTCCTTTTATTGTTTTTCACCATTTTCCCCTGAGATCATGTTTATTTTCTTTCTGGTTTTGCCCACAAGATTATTACTTCACTAACTTGCTTTCATTAATAGTGATACAGCCGGTCACCAGCATGATCTGTTCAATATCTGTATTTTTCTGGTGATTCTTCTCCAAAGAAGGTTTTCTTCTTTATAATATGATTGTATAGGACCTATTTATTATTATTATTATTCATCTTTGAATGAGGAGTTAGAGAAAAGCTGAACCCTGTTCCAAGTTAATTTTCCTGGTTCAAGTAAAGTTCCTTTTAGTACAACGTTGGGGGAGTGACTTGGTTTTTTTCCTGGATAAGTGATTGGCAGCCACAGTTTTGCTCACATCTCGGTTTCACTTGCCTTCATTTGTTTACTGAACAGAAGCGTGTCTTGTGCTTCTGCATCTGGCAGCAACACTCTTCCTTCTAGAACTACAACTGAGACACGGAGAGCTCCTGCCAATGGACACACCCTGATTCCATTGTTCAATGAGTAGTTGATTTTCACTTCTAGGAGGTGTTATCTACTTTGTACTACAGTGTTCTGCAAACCTTTCCTGAAACCTACACCTCTGTTTAATTTCTATGATATTTGGAAACAACCAACAAGACTTCTAATTTTATCAAAGATGGGGAATGCATTTTTCCTTTCCTTTCTTTCTTTTTTTTTGTTGCTTTTGTTTTTTTAAATCATTTACCTATAAGAGAAAGATGTGGAACTGTTTGACTATTCCAGTATTTTAAGACCAAACATATTTCCATTAATATTTTACACTGGGGATAAGATTTTTGAAGCTCTTCAACAATGAATTATTTACTTTTTCCTTAATCATACATATCTGATTCTCCCTATTCATTGAATCGGTGACATTTATCACTTCGGGGAGCAAGTATATCTGAAAAATACTTCTAGGCCTCATGGATAAAATCAGGCTTCACAAGGGTTTGTGGGGCAAAAATTTTATAGTTTCTCTTTACTGCAATATAATATAAACTATTCAATAATAAAAGTCTCCCATAAGATATGACAAAATGTGGAACCTCAACTATAGTTTTTTCTGCTAAGTATAGGTTTTGGAGGACAGATGATACTACATAAGGGAGAATCCTTCATGGTAGAAACAGGGCCCTAATATAGGAAGAAATAGGAGGGAAAGTAAATGGCAGAATCGTAGGTCGCAGGCATCCCGGCTCTCCCCCTCGTCATTAATACATGGAGGAAAGCTGGGACAGGTGATAGAAACTCCAACATGGGTGCTGTTCATGTCTGTGCAGCTATTTCTTGTTCGCTGGGATGTATCTCGAGAAAATTGCAAGCTGGTACTCTGTATTGGGAAGGGGGGAAATGGGGACGTGGGGGCATCAAATGCTGAGTGCATGTATGCCACTGTCAACATGATTTACATTATTATGTGAGACTGTAATGCACCAATAAAAGCACATTAATAAAAAGGAAAAATAAGCACATTCCTAATAAGTACAAAAAAGAAAATTGCAAGCTCTTTGGAGAGCCTCATTATCAACATGTCACTGTAGCAATGAGGAGATGCCCTGACAGTAAATAGAAATGGCAGAAGTGTCTAGCAAATGGGTCTGAGATAAGACCTCCAAGTTCTCCCCTGTCAATGTGGAATGAAGGAGGAATCTGGAAATTTATTTTTCCTGATTTATTGATATGTAATTAACAAATAAAAATTTATGTATAAATTTTATTTATAAAAATAGTATATATTTATGGCATATGATGAAATGTTTTGATAAACCCATATATTATGAAATAATTACCACTACCAAGATACTTAACATATTCATCATCTCACACAATAACCTTCTTTTTGTGTGTGTGCTGAGAACATGTAAGATCTACTCTCAGCAAATTTAAGATAATCAGTACAGTATTTTTTCTTCCAGGATTTATTTATATTTTAAGTATACTTTTATTGATGCACTGTAAAAACATAGCCTAATGAAGTTCAGAGTGATAGAGACATACACACACATAGTACTTGGTAAGCTTCCTCCCTGGGTCCCACCCCTCTCCCTCCCCTTCTCCATTCATGATATTAAGATTGTCATTGATAATTTTGTGTGTGTATATATATATATATATATATATATATATATATATATATCACCAATTGGAGTGTTTCTATATGCCTAGTACAAAGTAGCTGAGCAAATAGAGCATCGGGAGAGGCTACGAAGAACTTAAGACCAGTCTTTAGGAAAGTCTGAGTATGATGACCTTGAGCTAAGAGACCATGAAAAGTCAGAAAATTTTCAGGAATATTTACCATTAAAACCACCCAAAATTAGTTAAGTTCTCAGAGACCACAATCGCAGGCTTAACAGGAACCTGCCAGCATACAGCTGAGATCAGTAGAGAAATACAGAATAGCAGGTGAATCAAAGTTCCATCTCTCTTGGGCCAGAACACATTTAATCCTCCCCAATATTCAGGCACCACTTCAGGGGGAACTCAGGGAAAGAGAGACTGACAGCCTATGGGATAGAAAAGGCCTAATGAGGAGAGGGGGCTCTGAGATGAATGAAGAAGCTCTTTTCAACCTTAACAAACAAAATTACCATCAGTTGGCAAGTTTGTAATTTTTCTATGCAAGAGCAGAAAAATAGAGTCCCAGGAACATGATACTGACTTTAGAAAAATAATTAATGATTTGATTTGTTTTGCAAAAGGTGCTACCCAAAATTAAAATTATATTTCATATAAGGTAAACTTTTACCCAGTTTTCTTAAAGTCATAGAAATGATTTTCTACTTTATGAAACTATTGTAGATATCTATTTTAGTAGAATATTCATAATATTCTATCTTGGGTAAACCACAGTTTAAAAAATAATTTCACTAATGCTAGATATTGTACCTTCCTTTTTATTATAAAAATAACCACATAATAAGTAGGTAATCTCCTGCTGTCCTGGAATTGAGGTTAATACCAAGAGCTAAGGATGAGCTAAAGTACTAATTACTTTTTTTTTTTTTTGGTGGTACTAGGGATTGGTTCAAGGGGCATTCTACCTCCAAACTACACCCCCAGTCCGTTTTTATTGTTTTATTTTGAAACAGGGTCTCACTAGGCTGATGAAAGTCTCACTACTTACTGAGGCTGTCCTCGAACCTGTGATCCTCCTGTCTCAGCCTCCCAAGTACTGGGATTACAGGCGTGCACCACCACGCCTGGCCCAGGTACTAATTACTTGATATTTGAAGGAGAACCACTGGTGATCAGCCAACAAATGGAGGCGCATGTCATTCCTCGCAGCCTGCAAGAGGAGTGTGACGGTTAATTTTATGTGTCAACTTGATTGGGCTGTTGAGTGCCTAGATATTCCATCAAATCTTACTCTAAGTGTTCCTGTAAGGTTGTTTTGGATGAGCTTAACGGTAGACTGAGTCAAGTAGATTGCCTTCCACAAAATAACAGGGACATTCCTCCTGGCTGACTGCTTTTGAGCTAGAACATCAGTGTTTTGCAGCCTTTGGACTCAAATTCAAATAGCAGCTTACCAAGGGTCTTGAGCCTACTGGCTTTTGGACTGGGGCTACACCATCAGCTCTTCTGCGCCTGCAGCTTGCTGAGTGCAGATTTGGGGATTTAACCTCCTCTATGATCAATGGAAGCCAATTCCTTATCGATTCCTTATCTTACACACACACACTCATACAAGGCAAGGTGACAGAGCTTTTGCTACTTTAATCCCTCAAATATAAATACAATGAGGAAATGAAGTGGCAGGTAAGAGACAAGGGCAGTGCAGGGTTGGAGGAAAGAGTCTTTTTCTTCTGCATACAGCACTTAGTGGTAGTGGTGGGGGTACTTCCTCCACATGCTAAACCAAGCAATGTTTAGAGCCAAGGAAGGCTCCAAGACAGTAACAGAGACAGTGTGGCCCGAAAAAGGGAAAGGGAGAGCGTTTTCTCTTTCCTTTCTTTGTGTGTGTGTGTGTGTGTGTGTGTGTGTGTGTGTGTGTTGCTGGGAATCGAACTCAGGCCTTCACACATGCCCAGCATGTACTAATACCTTATGTGTGTGTGTGTGTGTGTGTGTGTGTGTGTGTGTGTGTGTAATAAGGAATTAGCTTATGTATTCATAGATGTTAAATTCACTCCTCTGCACTCAGAAGAGCTGGTGGTGTAGCCCCAGTCCAAAAGCCAGCAGCCTCAAGACCCATGAAAAGCTGATATTTGACTGTGAGTCCAAAGGCTGCAAAACAACTGATGTGCCAGCTCATTGAGCCACATCCCCAGCCCTCTTTTTCATTTTTATTTTTTGTTTTTAGAGAGCCCCCAGACTGGCCTCAAACTTGTGATCCTTCTGTGTCAGCCTCCCAGGTAGAGAAGCTGGGATCGGGCATGTGCGCGGAGCCCCAGCAAGAGCTCCCTCTTTATCAGGCGCTTCCTGCACTGCATCTCTTGCAGGCCTCCCCAGGGCTCCCTGTGGAGTGGGATCAGTCATGATGAAGTGCCTAGGAAGACAGCAGGCATGCGCTTCTATTGTTTTGGCATGTATACTAAAAGGAAAAACTGGTCTAGAATTTTTGCAAGAGGAAAGACTATTGGAGAAGCTGCACCATTAGGACTTTCAAGGAAGAATGCCCTGTGCCAGTTTTCCTCAGCCCTAGCAGAGCATAGATGAACCAGTGCTGTCTGTTGCCAAGTGAAGGAACAGAGATCACAAGAGAGGAAAGGGAGATTTAGCTAGGTAGACTCTGGCCAAGAGGTAGAACTATAGACAGAAGTATGAAAAAAAATCATAAAAAGTTTCAGCATCTCATTTGTGATTACTGTGTATGGCTAAAGTGTACTCTGAAGGTAGACTTCAGGCTTCCCACTGCGAAGCCTGAAGGGAAATCCGGTTGCCATACTCTGAGGAAGTCCTCATCCACAGTTGGGGAAGGATATCACTGATTTCCTGCTGTCTCCAGAAAAATTATGCTCAGCATCAATTCAGAGACCAAGACAACAGCAGAGGGCAAGGATCAGATAGACGGAATTCTAGCAAGAGCAAGGACATCTTCTCACATTTATAAATACAGTGTATCTTTTGCTAGTCCCTTCCCTGTCAGGCTTCCAATACCACAGGGACTAGATTCTCAAGAGGGAATGGGTCTCGAATCACATCTGCCTGCCTCTGCACACCTGCAACTCCTTGGTTCACATCTCTGAATCTGGCTTGTGTTGCGTGTGTGTTAGATCAGATGTAAGAAACTGAAGTCTGAATCTGTATAGTGCTTATGATATCTTTCAGTAAGCTAAAGTATTAAGACATTCATGAATTCTGCTCAATATCTTGTTAAGGCATAATGAAAAGGGACTTTGGCATTGCACAATTTAAATAAGACTAGAAGAAAAAATATTGTTTCAGGGTAATTTATTTATGTATTTAGTATGCATGGTACTGGGGATTGAATCCAGGAGCATTCTACCTCTGAGATATACCCCCAGCCCTATTTTTTTTTTTTTTTTGAGACCGGGTCTCACTAAGTTGCTGAGAGTCTTACTACATTACTGAGGCTGTTCTCGAACCTGCGACCCTCCTGTTTCAGCCTCCTAAGTATTGGGATTACAGGTGAGTACCACCATGCCCAGCTAGAGTAATATATTTAAAAGGCTGAAGCTTCTCAGTAAACCAAGTATACCAATTGACTGAAATTAGGAGTTTGCTGCATTATAACTTTTAATTTCCCTGCATTTACAATTGTTTCCTTAGGATTGATTCCCAGAAACAGAATTACTCTACTACGACATTTTTGGTTATGAGAAACAAGAAATAACACTTGAACTAGCTTGCATTAAAGGAGGAGGAAAGGTCACTATAATACAACCACAGAAGTGTGTCATGAAATTCAAGGACAGGGAGGCAGCTGGGCTTTAGCCATACACAGTAATCACAAATGAGATGCTGAAACTTTTTATGATTTTTTTTCATACTTCTGTCTATAGTTCTACCTCTTGGCAAAGAAGATTTTTTTTTCCTCTGTCTAGTCTGAATTTTAACATTAGAATCTTTAAATAATCTTTAAATCAGGGTTAATAATTTTATTTGAGAAGACCTGTCTTAACTGATAAAAACTGTTTTTTTTTCTAAACGCCTGGCCAATTGTCCCAGCTCTTCCTACTGAACAATTCATCCTTGTTTCACTGATTAATATTTCACTTTATTATATACTATATTGTATAATGGTTTACTTATAATCAGACTAATTGTGCAGTTCTTTACTGATTCAATAATTACAGTTTCAGAATATGTTTTAGTATCTGGGAGAGCTAACCTCTCTTAGCATTGTTCTTTTTCATTGTTTTAGTAACAGTCCACTTTTTTCCATATAGATAAATTTCAAAGTCATCTTGTTAATATTTAAAAGAAACTTCAAGCCGGACGTGGTGGCGCATGCTTGTAATCCCAGTACTTGGGAGGCTGAGACAGGAGGATTGCAGGTTCACGACCAGCCTCAGCTACTTAGTGAGGCCCTCCACAACTTAGTAAGACCCTGTTTCAAAATAAAGAATACAAAATAGGGCTGGGGATATAGCTTGGAGGTAGAATGCCCCTGAGTTCAATCCCCAGTACCACCAAAAAAATTAAATTAAATTAAATTAAAAAATGAAAGCAACTTCAATAATACTTTGGTTGAAATTAAGTTAGATGTGTGCATTAGTTTTGGCTCCTCATCTGAAATATGGAATATCTACATTTATATATTTTGTTTTACATGTATATGAGTAATATTTTTGTTGGTCGGTTGCTATTTGTTTTAGTTTTTATAGGTCATAAATGCTTTCTTTTAAAGGTTCTAATTACAATGTATTTTTGCTAGTGTATAGGGACCATATTAATTCACTGCATATTTTCATATGCATGGTCAATTTCAAAACTTACTACCACTAGCAGCTTTAGGAGTGGATTATTTTTTGGCTCTTGAGTTGGTTCTTGTATTTTATATAAGATCACTTCCTGGTTTATACTAGACTGGCCCTGTTTCCTTTTTATCCCTGGTCACATGGATAAGTGCTTTTTCTTCTGCCTGCTTTAATGATATGGTACATTTTTAGCTCACAGTCTTAGTGCTTTCTTCTACATGGGCTCTAAGAATGAAAATGTGCATTGGAACAAAACAAACAGTCCCATAAATGTGCATTATTTATGGTGTATTGATTAACAATATCTGTTTTCACAAAAATCAATTAAACAAGATTACAAATCGTAGCAGTTTCCAAACAGTGCCCTGAAACTCTACACTAGAATCTGTGGTACCAGCACCAGTGACAAAATGCGCAAACAGCCTGTGGCCCTGGCGAATGACTCTGTTGCTTCCGACAGATCAGCCATTGCTCAGAGGTCAGAAACAGAATGTGCTGCATCTCCCTTCAAGAGTGAGCTCAGGTCCAGATGCACAGGGGAGCCTCTGCCACCTGCAAAGATCCAGCCCACATCGTCCTAAGTGCATCTCCATGAGCGAGGGTAGGTGCTCTGGAACTACTTCACCCTTTTAAGGGAAACATCCTTCTCACTAATTCATAATTACCCAACAGATATTCTTAGCTAAATAAATATTTCTTTGGTTAGAACATTTGAATGTAGAGAAAAGGTCGCTCATAGAAATAACAAGTTTGCTATGTTTTTTTCCTGTGAAGGTCCCCTGGAATCAGACGCAGGGGATCTGTCCTATTTGGGTTAGCCCTCTTAGAGGAACCAGAAGCCTAGGTCTGCAGTGGCTGGCACGCCAGGGCTCTCATTGTTAGCTGGGTCCCCCCACAGGCCTGTTGTCAGTGCCACTGCCTTTGTTCCTGCCTTTCATCTTGGTGCCACTGACCTGATGCTGAAAGAGCTGAGATAAAATAATGATAACTGTGGATATTCACCGTGGTCTGAGTGGGAGGCTTGACATCACAGTAACTTGGAAAAAAAGATTTTTAAAAGTGGAGCTAGCAAACAGCAGAGCACACAAGCTGCAACTTTAATTGGAGTTGCTCTGTTGAACAACAAAGGAAACAGGTTGACTCATTTGGTTTCTATTGTACTAGAGTGATGGGGTTATTTTCGTATATGTCCTAGCTATTTCTTCTAGAGCATCAAATAGAAATAGATTGGCCCAAGACCTGCCGAATGCATTTAGCTCATAATATAGTTTGCACTTAAATCAAATTTATAGTTGCCTAAAATAGATTCTCCTACTGTGCAGAAGTCATTTAAGTAGCAGACAGAATGATAAGGGTGTTTTTTTGCCATTCATTCAAAAGCACAAAAGTTGCTAAAGATATACTTTTCAATTGTTATCTGTCCTACTGAGACCATATTGCAAGAGTTCAGTTTCTTCTCAATGACACTGAATTGATGCACTTTTGTCTGATGTTGTTTTAAAGCCCTATTATCTCTAAATGTGTTTCCCTGCAATACTCCAAGGTGTCAAGTAAAGCGCCAGGAAGCTCAAAAGGGTTTGTTTCCATCTTTCTTTTCCTTCTCTGTATGCAAGTGTGTAAGTAGAGTTTAGTTTTTCTCTTCTATAGCAGTGGTTCTTAATTGGGAGATTTTGCTCCCCCGGGGGGACATTTAGCAATGTTTGGAGGCATTTGGGGCTGCCATGACTGCAGAGGTGGGGGTCTGCCACTAGCTGGTGGGTAAAGGCTGGAGATGTTGCTAAACATCCTACATTACAAAGGACTGTGCCTACTCCAAAGAAATATCCAACCCAAATATCAGTAGGGTTGAGACTGAGAGACCCTGATCCAGATAAAATAAACAAGATTGATTAGCCTTAACTTTTACATCATTGGTTGAGAAGGTGAATTGACGTATATCTTCACTCTTAAGATTTTGAAGTTAGATAAGGGCAATCATGCCTTAAAGGGCTCTTACAGATGGAACTTTTACAAAGTTGCCAATAAATCTCTAAAAATTTCATTTTTTAAGATCAGTTACTATTCTGCCATTTATTCCAAAGTCTGGTGTCATGCTGATGCATTTAAATGAAGAAGTTCTCCTGTAATAGAAAAAAGTATACTAAAATCCTTTGTATTTACCTTTACTTGGCAAGAGTGATACTTTGCAATCATTTTAAGTTCTTCTTTTGAACTTTTCTGATGATGGGGTTTAGGACACACTACCCCAAAATATAACATGTTGGTGTTTGAAAAAACAGCAGAGTATTTAAAATCACTCTCACCTGCCTGCCAACCTTTTCTCCTATAGCAGGTCATAAGACCCTCATTTAAGAAATTCGCCCCCCCCCCCACACACACACTCCAAAGGAAGGAAACATCCTCTCATCAAGACACAGATTCTGAGACAATTCTAAGAAACTGGTCATGCTCAGTACCCCCCAGGTTATTCCAGTTAGATCAGACCCTTTTTTCTTCCAATCATTTTGGTCCACCACTGTTCATGCTTCACCAAATCTAAGCAAAAACTACACAAATTTACTTTTCTTTGGATCTCCAGAAAAGCTCTGGTGTTCCAGGAAACCTCTATCGAATAAATGTGTATGATTTTCTCCTACCAATGTATCTTTTGTTAGAATGGCCAAAGCCATGAACCTAGCAATAAATGAGGAAAAGATGTATCTTTTCCTCCCCTCTACTGAGAAAGCTAAATTTTTATGCAAACTTTGATTCTATTGAGAAAAAGTGAGGAGCCTTTGGTGAAACCTAATTGTCTAGTTAAATTTATGTATTTATTGGTTCCCAGTTGTACTTGAGACTCAGTCTTATTTTTAATATGCTTACTCTTTATTCCTACTTTCATTTTTACTTTTCACTCTTATTATTTTTCCAAGGGTTCTGACAGACCATGTCAGCCTTTGAACTTTTTCATGTGATAAAATGCTCCTGTAAAACATAGAAAAGCAGTTCAGAAAAGCTGAATGGGATCGAGGCCAAACAATGAAATCCACATGTGTGGAATGACTAGGGCCAAACATTATACAAATAAGGAAAGAATTACAGAGATCTGTCTTGTGGTATCTATAGTCATATCTGGAATGAAGTCTTGGGTAAATAAACATTTGACCTAGAACAAGCTTAGACCTTTTTCTCAGGCTTCCAGTATTAGACTTACACAGTTGTACAAAAATTGTTAAAAATTTTTTCTAAGACAAATCAAGCACAGGAAAAATGTGCTCCTTTCAGAGACCTTTATTAGACATCAGATGTTCAATCTGTCTTATCTCCAAACATATCAACAGAAAGAAAACCATCAGTAATTAAAGCAGTGCTTCTCAACTGGGAATGGTTCTGCCCCCTGAGAGGCAGTTGACAATATCTAAAGACATTTTTGGCTGTCACAATGGAGAAGGGAGAGATGCTATTGGCATCTAGTTCATAGAGGCCAGGGATGCTATTAAATACCCCAAAATGCACAGGAGAGCCCTCACAACAAAGAATTAGCCAGCTCCAGATGTCAGTAGTATCAAGGCTGAATCAACCTGATTCAAAGGATGAACCCAGAATGAATTTTTTAGATGAGCGGCGCTACCCATAGCAGAGTAAGAACCAGAATAGAAAACATGTTTCAAAACTAATAATCTCTTTTTCCCCCCTTGGTACTGGAGGTTGAACCCAGGGGCATTCTATCTCCGAACTATACCTCCATCCCTTTTTATTTTTGAAACAGGATCTTGTTAGGTTGCTGAGAGTCTTGCTACATTGCTGAGGTGGCTTTTAACCTGTGGTCCTCCTGTTTCAACCTCCCAAGTACTGGGATTACAGATGTGTGCCACCATCCCTGGCTCTTTTTCACGTTAAGAAAATGATTTTTTTTAATTTAGTGCTCATGGTAGTGAAAACAAATGCTTATAAACTCCATAAGGCAAATTAAAGGCTGCATTGCCTTTTTATTCTTTTTTCTCCTTCACAGTAGGTATCATTCCACACTTTGCCCCTGCATGGGCTAAGAAAGAAAACTAGTCTTTCAGTAACTCAAGAGCACAGATCACTCCAGGAACAATCCCTAGACAAATCTGATTTACAATTACTCTAAAAAGAGTCTGCTGAGAATGACTCTTTCTTGAATTGTACCCACAGGGCACTCTCGGGTTCTTTGACTGATATGTCACTTTATAAATACAGCAACAAACTCCATAACCACCAGACCTATTGGGTGCTCAAAACATAGAGCTTGGATCAAACACAGTGAGAATAAATAAAAATAATTATTTTCTAATTTACAATGTAAGAAATTCATAGAATTTCTTATCTCCTATGAGGTAGTTGAGTACAAAGTAAAAAATAAGTTTTGCCAAAATCAACCAATAAAAAACAAGTTTTGCCAAAATCAAACAGTAGATAAAGAAACCATATTAAAAGAGGAATGAAGTAGATGTGTTGATAAATAATACATTATTGATAGAAAAAAAGATATTCAGGCTATGTTCTTGACATTCAATGTCAGTAAGAACCATGGACAGCAATTCTACCCTGGTGTTGCCTGACCTATTTTGATGTCAACTCAGGAAAAGTGTTGGATTGAAAAGACAATGAGTCTGAATGGTGTGGTAAGTTTTATTTCAACATTTTCTTCCTTCCTTCCTTCCTCCCTCCTTCCCTCCTTTCCTTCCTTCCTTCCTTCCTTCCTTCCTTCCTTCCTTCCTTTCCTTTCCTTTCCTTTCCTTCCTCCCTCCTTCCCTCCCTTCCTTCCTTCCTTTCCTTCTTTCCTTCTTTCTTTCTTCTTTTTTTCTTTCTTGGTATTGGAGATGGAACCCAGAGGCATTCTATCTCCAAGCTACACCCCCAGTCCTTTTTACTTTTATTTTTTTATTTTGAAACAGGATCTTGCTAAATTGCTGCGTATCTCCCTATGTTGCTAAGGTTGGCCTTGAACCTGGAATCCTCCTGTCTCAGCCTCCCAAATACTGGGATTACAGGCATGTATCATCACACTTGGCTTTAGTTCAACTTTCACACATAAGAAAAGTTTTAAAACAAATGTTTTAAAACATACAAATGAGCTGAGTTTGTTTTGCTTAATTCAAAGTAGGTGCACACAAAATACTTATAAAAAGTATTAATACAGATAGTTTACTCCAAATAAACCATTTAAAATTAACATCTTGTAATTGAGGAAGCTAAAGCACAAAGTGTATTTAAGTTGCCCCAAGGATCATAGACAGAGTGGAAAAGCCAACATTACTAAGTTAATGAAAACAGAAAACAGAAAAGAATTGTGAATAAATACATCACCCAGTATTGTTTGATGTTAGTAAGTATCTAAGCCCAGACCTTTTTATGTGCATGCAGGTGTTTTTGTTAAATAAAAATTATACTATTCATACTCTCTTGCCATCTCTTCTCACTTAACAATGCATCAGAAGCATTATTCCAAGTCAGGAATCAGCATATTCCATTTTGGTTTCTGTTTAGTAATCCATTGAAACCTTTTGCCAAAATGAGATGCGAAGAGTGGTTGCCATAAAAACCTAAATGAGAAAGAGAGAGAGAGAGAGAGAGAGAGAGAGAGAGAAAGGAGAGGAGACTGGTTCCTTAAACAAATGAATTTGGCAAATGCTGTGTAAACCCCATTAGAGAGATTTATTTACTGCAACACATTTTAGGTCACTTAGGAGACTAATGCACATAGTCACTATCAAATAGGAAACACAGATCACTGCATTCCCCAAAATTAATTGAGGAGAAAATATTTTTTTTCCTTTAATTACAGGAGAGTCATTTATTATAAAGGTAAAGCATTATGAAGCCAGAATTTCCAAATTTTTTTATTGCATCCTCCATCAGGGAAAACTTTTGAAGCACACATCAGTTGTATATATGTATTTGTTTATTTATGGATTACATGCATACGGTACCATACCAGTGGATTGTGTACATAATAAAAAATAGAAAAATACATTTTAACTTTTCATGGGACCTCCATGCTGTATGCATAGCAGCCGCTCAACTTTACAATCCCATCAGCATGGTGCAAGGGTTTCTCGCTTGTCATCCTTCACGTTTGTGGTCTTTCGTCTTGTCAGTGGCCCCTCTAACAGATGGAAGGCAGCTTCTCCTTGCAGGTTCGACTTGCATCTCCATGATGACTAGTGATGCTGAGCGCGCTTTCATATACCTGTTGGCAAGCTGTATGGGTTTTTCTCTTTTTCAGAGAAATGTTTAAGTCCTTTGCCTATTCTTAAGTTAGTTAGGATCCTTGTTTTGCCTGATATATTTTAGATATTAGCCCCTTATCAAATGTATACCTTGCACATATCTTCTCACATTCCATGGGTTTCCTTTCACTATGTAGATTATTTCTTTGATGTGCAGAAGCATTTTAGTTTAAGGCAGTCCCACTTGTCTAGTTTGGCTTTCCTTGCCTGTGTTTGGAGATTATGCCTAAGAAAAATTTGTAAGAGCACTGTCAAGAAGTGTTCCCCTTTCATTTGCATTTGGAAGGTTTTTTTCAGATCTTATGTTTTTAAGTCTCTGTTCTACTTTTTAAGTTGTTTTATTTTTTGTGTGTATATGGTGTTAAAATAAAATCTCAAAATAAAGTATAAAAAATAGGGCCGGGGGCGTAGCGCGGAGGTAGAACGCCCCTGCGTTCAATCCCCAGTACCTCAAAAAAATAAATAAATAAATAAAAAATAAAAAAATAAAATCCAATTTCATTCTTTGATATGTGGATATCCAGTTTTCCAGTTTTCCCAACATCTTTGTTGAAGAGAGTATCCTTTCCTCATTGTGTGTTATTGGCACATTTGTTGAAGTTCAGTTGACTTCAACAAATAAAAACAAAATAAACAACAAATAAAAATAAAAAAAAATAAACTTGAGTTTATTACTGAGCTTTCTATTCTGCTCATTTGTCTGTATGTCTGTTTTTATGCTTGTACCATACTACTTTGTATTTTGTAGCTTTACAATATATTTTAAAATCAGGAATTGTGGTGTTTCCAGCTTGATTCTTTTTTCTCATGATTACTTTGGCCATTAGGGCTCTTTGGAGTATATAAACTTGGATGTTACTTTTTTAATACTTTTATTGGTGAATTGCAATTATACATCTTAGGTTAAAATGTATTTTACTTCTATACAAAATGCCACATATCCAATAATCCTGCTATTTAGTATATATATCCAAAAGATAATTGGAATTGGAATCTCAGAGATTATCTGTATTCTCCAATTCACTGTAATTTTACTCATATAGCCAAAGTATAGAAACAATGTAAATGCCCATCAACAGATGAATGAATAAAGAAAATGTGGTATGTACATACAATTGAATATCACTTGGCCACAAAAATGAAAGAATACTAATCTAGGAGATAAAATGGATGGACTTAGAGGACATTATGCAAAGTGAAATAAGCCAATCATGGAAGGACAAATACTACATGATTCCACTTATACGAGGTATCTACAGTAACCAACTAATAGAAGCAAATAGTACAAAGGTGGTTGCCAGGGACTGGGGAAAGGGGATTATGAGTTGTTACTGTTCAATGAGTATGAAGTTTCAGTGACTCAAGATGAGTAAGTTCTAGTGATCTTCTGTATAAAATAATGCCCATGGTTAACAATACTATGTTTTTTGCAGTTAAAAAAATTAGTAAAAAAGGTAGATCTCTTGAATAATGTTCTTATCACACAAAGGAGAAGGAAGGAAGGAGAAAAGAGTGTGGCACAAAGAAACTCTTGGAGTTGATGAATATATTTACTACCTTGACTATGGTGATAGTTTTATGAGTATATAAATATGTCCAAATTTACCAAATTGTAAACATTAAATACATGCAGTTTTTTGTATATCAATTATCCCTCAATAAAATTATTTTAAGAAGACAAAAGAAAAAATGATGAGCAGAAGATAAGTAATATATTTTAATGATTCTGCTAATATTAATAGCTATTATTAATATTTTGCTAATATAATTAAGTTTTATTTCCAAATACAATTAACACTTAAGGTAAAGATCATCTTTATATAGTTGATATAAATATACATTTTAAATAGATCTTGATGAATCCAATTTCTTTTTTAACCTACTTCTTGTTAGATCCTGTCAGTCTGTTGTCATTTTTAACTCATAATATGCCTCATTTAGAACTCATATAAGGAATATTTACAACTAAAAACTACAATACACAGCCATAAGCTGAACAGAAACATAGAAACATCACCATATTGCAGATCTCACTCTTCCCATCATTTGACTTAGCAGGCAATCTTCTGGCATATGGACCAAAGTTCCAATAGCATAGAGAACACAAATTTTTAAATTTAATTAAAATTTTAAGCAATTTCTTTCACATCATTGTGGATCTTCTTGAGAATTACAATATAAGGGAAAAAATATTGTTGTGATGCCTTAAGGTCAAAAGAAAGATCCTCATGTGTTAAAGAGAGAGTGGGAGGAGAAGAAATGGAAACTTTTTGGGTAGATTTGTATTTCAAATGACCTGGTCAAAAAAAAAAAAAAAGAGGAAGGAGATCTACCTAAAAAGTTGTGAATGTCAAGGAGGTCTATTTATTTTTGTTTCCTCATTCTTAAAGCAAGTATTCATGAGTAGGTCTAAATATCAAATAGGTGCTAATGGAAAAGCGCCAGTGGAGAGCAAGGGAAAGCATACATGAGAGGAGGGTACTTGATGGGGGAAAATGAATGGAGGACCTGAGAGCTGCTCTTTCCTTCAACATCCAAATGGAGAGCTTTCTTTCTGCAACTGATAGAGCAGGAGGGATACACAAGAACACCTTATCTAGAAAGAAGCAGCCTGACTCATGCTGAGCCCAGAGATGAATGCAGAAATGGATGAGTGGACACCAAAGAACCATTATGCTAAGCAGAACCAGCATGACAAAAAATGGTGACCCAGAGGTGAATCACACAGTGTTTTTTCCTCATCATTCTAGGGTCAGTTTAAATAAAGAAACCCAGTGGGAAGAGCTTGGTTGTCAAACCAGAGCCACACCATGTGTCAATTGTTTGTTATCAACTAATTTTTAAATTCAATAATATCTACATGTTCTATTCAATATGCTGGGTGTTGAGGATTTGAAAAGGAACAAATAGACATGTTTCTTTTTCCCATAATTTAAGTTTTTCTTTTATTTGAATTTTCTAAATATAATGAATTACTTAGTCAACTAAATACAGTTTATCTCACAATATGAGATGTCATTCTCCATTATATTCAATATGTATGCTTTGAACAGAAAAAAAAAACCAAGATTGTCAGTATTGGGTGGGGAGCAAAGAGAACAAAGTAGGTGCCCTAAGTGAGGAGAATTATTTTAGTAGTACCTAAATTGGGTACTACTACTGCCTCATTGGGATATGCCAATAGTTTCTGGAACACAAGCGTAGCTCCTTGTTTGGGGGAGTCCATTTTGCTTCTGAATTACCCTATCATCATAAAAAGAAAGCATCTGAGTAATTGAAACAGAAACAGTTATATGCTATGTACATATATGTATGACAGTATAATTAAAAGATGGTTTTAAGTTTCACTTTCTTTCAAAATTCAGTTTGAAGGCTTAATACCTTTGGTCTGAGCACCAAACAATTTCATGGATGTTGCAGTCCAAAATTTATGTGCTATACTGAAAAAAAAATATAGGAATTAAGGTTGCAATTCAATACCAAGGAAATACACTGCCTTCCCAGAGCCAGTAGATCAGTGCCAGTCAGGTATTACAGAAGGGAAAAAATAGAAGGAGCTTGGAAAGGCAAAGATAGGAACAGAAAGGAAAACAGCTAGACAGAGGTCAAGAAGGGAAGACAATTCCCCTGCCAATCTTAACAATATTCCTATTTGTATCGAGATCTATATGTGATGTTTGACTTTTTAACTTAATCACATTAAACCTTTCATATTTTACATGATAATTATTCCCTAGCTGGAGAAGTTCTTTAATGAAAAAGTAAAATTAATTAAATTATGAAACTAATGAATGTTTTTGAAATTATCAGGAGACTATGCTAGAAGTCAATGTTGGTTTTATATGACCATGGCAAAGGAAAATCATAAAGGATCAAAGACTGTAATTACACTAATAAAAAAATAATAACAATTCTTAATTTTTCTTCCAAAAGGGAACTGGAAATATGAGACATTACTTATTGTTTATTTTATATCTATTATTTTCTTCCTATGATAATATTAGTATCCATAATCATGTGAGCTCTGAAAATGGGAGAGAAATAATTCAGTTCAGCCAAATCATACTTATTAAAATGAATCTGCAACAAATATCAAGCTACATTTTTTAGGGAGTGTCCCTTTTGGTTTGTAGGAACCAAGAAAATATTTAAATAAACTAGACAGCATTATAAGGTGTCTAGAAGATGTTCTCATCTTTACTATCAAAGTGCTATGATGCAGACAAGCTCAGTCCAAAGACAATATTGAGAATTATCCTCTGAATAATGCACAATCTTCCACACACAGTTGCCAAAACAATGAATGCACAGTCTGTGAATTACAACTGAGATTCTCTTTCCAGCTGTGCATCCCTGACCCACCTGGATACTAAGAAAATTGACCTTTATAACACACTTTTCACGAGGTTCTTGATAGTTTCCTGCTGCACAGAAGCCCTTCAGTTTAATACAATCCCAAGTATTAATCCTCATTTTAATTTCTTGTGCCTTTGGGGTCTTGTTGAAGAAGTTTTTACCCATGCCTGTATGTTGGAGTTTCGGTCCTATGCCCTCTTCAAGCAACTGCAAAGTCTCTGTTCTAATTTCCAGGTTGATCCATCATGAGTTGACTCTTGTGCAGGGTAAGAAAGTAGGATTTATTTCCGTTTTTCTGCATATGGATAACCAGTTTTGCCAACATCATTTGTTGAAAAGGCTATCTTTTTTTACAGTGTATGTTTTTGGCCCCTTTGTCAAAAATCAATTGGCTGTAAGCCTGTGGATTTATTTCTGAATCTTCTATTCTGCTCCATAGGTCTATGTGTCTGCTTTTGTGCCAATACCATGCTGTTTTTATTACTATGGCTCTATATTATTACTATACTACCCTATACTATGGTAGTATAGTTTGAAGTTGGGTATTGTGATGCCTCTTGCATGGTTCTTATTGCTGAGAACTATTTGGCTATTCTGGGTCTTTTGTTGTTCCATATGAATTTAAAGACTGATTTTTCTATATCTGTGAAGAATGACCATGGGTTTTAATATGTATTACATTGAATCTGTAGAACACTTTTGGAAGGATGGCCATTTTGATGATATTTATTCTGCCTATCCAAGAGTATGGGAGATCCTTCCATCTTCTAATATTTTCTTTAATTTCTTTCTTTAGTGTTTTATAATTTTCATTGTAAAGGTCTTTCACCTCCTTGATTAGGTTTATTCCTAGGCATTTTATTGTTTTGGGGGTTATTGTGAATGAAACTGACACAATGGGAGTTCTTTGCCAGCCACTCTTCTGATAGAGGATTAATATCTAGAACATACAAAGAACTCAAGAAACTCACCCCCCAAAAAAACCCAAATAATCCACTAAAAAATGGACAAGTTAACCTATAGACACTTGACAAAAGAAGAAATACAAATGGCCAATAAATATATGAAAAAGTTCAACATCATTAGCAATCAGAGAGATGCAAATCAAAACTACACTGAGATTTCACCTAACCCCAATTAGAATGGCAATCGTTAAAAACACAAACAATAATAACTGCTGGCGAGGATGTGGAGAAGTAGGAACTCTGATACCATTGTTGGTGCAAATTAGTGCAACCACTTTGGAAAAGAGTGTGGAGGGTCCTCAGAAAAATGGAAATGAACCTACCATATGACCCAGCTATACCATTCCTGGGTATCTACCCAAAAGAACTGAAACCAGACTACCATAGTAATGCATGCATATCTATGTTTATAGCTGCACAATTCATAATTGCCAAACTATGGAACCAGCTGAGATGTCCATCGACAGATGAATGGATTACAAAATTATGCGATATATACACAATGGAATTCTACTCAGCCATAAAGAAGAACAAAATTATCTCATTTGCAGGGAAATGGATGGAATTTGAGAATATTATGCTAAGTGAGATTACTCAGTCACAAAAAGTGAAAGGTTGGATGTTCTCCCTCATATCCAGAAGCTAGGGAGAAATTGGGACACAGGAGGGACCCCAGACAAAGGAGGAAAAACCTTAGTGGAGTGAAGGAGGGGACCTAACTGAAGGAGATGGGAATGGGAAGGAAGATTTGAAGAGGGAAACACCTCAATGGAGCTGGGCATGGTGGCGCACGCTTGTAATCCCAGTACTTGGGAGGCTGAGACAGGAGGATCGCAGGTTTGTGGCCAGCCTCAGCTACTCAGTGAGGTCCTCCACAACTTAGTGAGAACCTGTTCCAAAATAAAGAATAAAATAGGGCTAGGGGTGTGGCTCAGAGGTAGAATGCCCCTGTGTTCAATCCCCAGTACCACAAAAAACAAACAACAACAAAAAACACCTCAATGAACATGATGTACATACACAAATTTATCAGAGCCGATCAGTGTGAGCACAGGAAGGTGGGGAGGGAGAGGGAGTGGAGTGGGAATTGGAGGACAACTCAGCGAGTGCTGTGTGCATGTATGCCTCTATCACCCCGAACTTCATCAAGATGTATGATTACAATGCACCAATAAAAAAAGGACTTTTCAGTCTTTCCTTTCTATATTTTTTCATATCTCACCATTGGGATATCAACACAGGTCACACCTTGATGGCTCACAATGCCCTTAACAAGTAAACTGCCAACCAGTAAGTACTGATATAATTAAGATCATGGAAAAGTATGAAGTAATATGATTTCCTGAAATCACAGGCAGAAATAATGTCTTACTATTCACATGAGCACTGTGTTTGTTTGTTTGTTTGTTTGTTTGTTTAACCTCTTGCTGCTGGCCTCTTTTTCTAGAAATGTGGTAAACCTGGGCTCAATTAAGGATACAGTCCCAGGAGCTGAGAATGAATGGGAGAGTGGAAAAGGGAAAATAAGCTTTGACTGGAGAACAAAGTGGGACTGATGTCCAGGTCCCACGTAAGGGTGCAGAGAGCAAGTTGAATGGAACCATTAGGTTTAAATGGAGAGTGGAAATGGGACATCTAGGAAAGCCTCAGGAATGAAGAACCAGCAGGGCACTCAAGGCAGATCCTGGAGGTGAAACACAAATTTCCAAACAATGGGATCCACAGCACTGGGGCCCTTTGTCCTGTGCCACAGTTGAGTCCATGTGGGGTGGGAACCACAAATCTGAGCTACTCTTGCAGCTTTAAGTATTCAGTTGCCTACTTACATGTGAAAGTTTTAGAAAACAAAACTGAGCTATTCTTGCAGCTTTAAGTATTCAGTTGCCTCCTTAGATGTGAAAGTTTTAGAAAACAAGGTAGGAAGAAAAGTTTTGTAGATAGCAGTACTATGAAATTTTCTAATTTTCAAACAGAAAAGTAATTTGCATCTTTGATCGCTAAAAATAAATTAGGTCTCTGAATTAGTCCAAGTTTAATAAATCAACATGTTATCTTGCCTGAAAAAACTCATTCTTTCCACGGTTTGTAGGCATCAAGATGGATGTATCATTTTGTTGTACTCTGAGGTCGCCTGCCTCTTCTGCCCGTGGAAAATAATGCCTGTTATTGTGAGAGACTATTCCAGAATACAGTGTTTTATTAATCAGGATAGACAAGGTTTTACCTTGGTAAAGAACAAAGCATGAAATATCAGTTACTTACAATAGCAAAGGCGTATTTCTTTCTTTTACTACACATCCAGTATGAGTCAACAGTACAGCAGTTGTTTCTTATCATCAGGTAAAGAGAAGGTAACAGGATTCTCCATCTGGAGCACAGTTAGTAGTCATGATAAGAGACAGCTTAGAGGAACACAGAGGCTTTTCATTGCCTCAGCATAAAATTTGCATAGCATGTCTATGCACATTTCATTGGCCAGAGCCAATCTAATCCCTCCCCACCAAATGCAATGGGGATTGGGAAGTATTAACTCTCATAACAGGTATGGAAAGGAGAACCAGGTATTTTTGAATGCTAGTAATATTTACCATGTTTGATGTTTTAAAATAGTAAACTAAAATTCTAGAAAATCCTCCTCTAGAACATAGAGAAAAACAAGGAAAAGGGGGGAAATGAAGAAATGGACCTAATCAAGAAAGAACATGAGAAAGCTCTTAAGAGCAATCTAAAATCAAGGCATTTCAACTACTTCATGGCATGCAATTAACTGCATATCTGGGATTTCCCTCAAATTAAAAATAAATAATAATTAATTATTTGGTCTATCCAAGATAGGATTTTTTGAAACAGGGTTAGATGGAATTCTGCTTTCTGGAAACTAGTAAGACCAGAGATAAGAGAAATTTAACATCCAAATGCCACACATGATTGAGACTGAATTCTCAAAGGGAAGAATGAAGCCTCCATGTGAGATCAGAGCATGAGAAACTGAAGAAGAAAACCTCATGACTAGGAAATGAACAAGACAAACCAAATACATGAGAGAGAAGAATGCAAGGATTCCAAAGAGCAAAATGGATTGTTTTTAAGTCAGTAAAGGACTTCTTGATGCTTAGAGAACAGATCTTGGATGGTCATTCTCTTTCAAGTTGCCAGGAAGAAACAACCCAAGAGAGCCCAGAGCAGTTCTAGTATGATAGTAATAAGCTCAAGATTTAAAGAAAAAGATATAGAAGATACACAGGAAGACCAGAAAGCCCAATCTGAAAAGGACTAGCAATCCCACTGGACCAGTGTGGAACTACCAGTTTAGAACTTAAAGAGCTTGGTTTTAGCAGAATTTGGATGGATTCGGCAGATCTCACTTTCAGTCTGAGACAAAGTGAATGAGTCAGGAAGGGATTCCTAGACAGACTTAGCTCCATTTGCATTTTAATGTAGAAAGACTATTATTAGTATTGCTATTAAAATTTTTTTCTAGATTGTAATCATTATTCATAATTTTTTTAAATCTGTGTGTGTGTGTGTGTGTGTGTGTGTGTGTGTGTGTGTGTGTGTTTTGTACTGGGTAATGAACTTAGGGTCATTCTATCTCTAAGCTACACCCCCAGTGCATTTTATTTTTTTTATATTGAAACAGAGTCTTGATAAGTTGCTAACGGGTTCACTAAATTGCTGAGGCTGGCCTTGAACTCGGAATCCTCCTGTCTCAGCCTCCCAAGTACTGGAATTACAGGCATGTTCCACTGTGCCCATCTATTTCCTTGTACTTTTTTCAATTAAATTCTTGACCACATATGGGGCTTTTTGTTCCAGAGAATACAGCTGGGGGCAGAGGGATGAAAACCAAACTGAGGCTGAGTTGCAGGCAATCATGAGCAAGAATGAGAGTAAAGGAGCCCGGTGTTGTGGCACATGCATGTAATTCCCAGTATTTGGGAGGCTGAAACAGGAGGATTGCAGGTTCAAGGACAGCCTCAGCAACTTAGCGAGACTCTGAACAACCTAGAAAGACCTTGTTTCAAAATAAAAAATTTAAAAGGCTGGGGGTAGCTCAAAGATAGAATGCTCCTGGGTTCAATCCCTAGCACCATGGAAGGAAGGAAGGAAGGAAGGAAGGAAGGAAGGAAGGAAGGAAGGAAAGAAGGAAGAAAGGAAGGAAGGAAGGAAGGAAGGGGAAAGGGAAGGAATTAGAATAAAAGACTAAGATTCTTTCACCCAGGAAACAAAGAAAAGGTAAAGGAGCTAATCTGGGATAGAGGTAGAGCCCAGTAAGAAGACTTTGACTGACTTAAAACAATTTATTTGAAATGGTTGGTAAATGCTCTCTTACTGGAATTTCCATTCCTTTACATAACATCACCCATAGCTTCTCCAAGCCACAATGAAATTACAAGATGGACGAGCCTGGCAGGGATCTGGGGGGCTTCTCCTGTTGTGACCTTTTAGGTCCAACACAGACATTCTAAGCATATTTTCTATTTCAGAATCCAAGTCACTGATTAAAATGGTAACTACCCATGAAGTAACCTCTGTGAAATACCATTTCTTGTGTCATCGCAGGTTAATACTAAACCATCAATAATAGTTGTTAAAATGTGACACTTCAACCAGCTGTCTTTGGCACAGCACATGTAGGCACAGTTGCTAGTAGGGAATTAAGACTGTAACAGTGGGGACATTAGGATTAGTCTCCACAATGTAGTAAGAGTAATACATAGCTTAGCCTTATCCAAGTCAGGATACCTTCCTATTTTACAAAGAGGATGAAGTAAATTTCAGTTCATGAAATTTAGTTTCTAGAATCTGAGGATAAAGCAATGTAGAAGACATTGAATGGCCAAAGGACAAAAAAAAAAAAAAACCACTTGGGATCGTAGGCCACTGCTCTTCAATCAAAATGCACTTGACTACAATAAAGTTCTCTGTAATTAATATGGGAATATGTGGAAGAAAAAATAATAGTAAAATTAAAAATTACACCAGTTTTTTACTGGGCTTCAGAAGAATATCTGACAGAAAGAAAAGCTTCACAGTATAACTATTCCTAGAAAAAGGAATGTTAAGGAAGAAGGAGGCATATTCAAACTTTTAAAATTACAGTGAAATTATGCTTAAAGTGACTGTCAGAATTTTCTACACTAGAATGTTTTGTTTTTCCAGATTCCTAGCAATATGGTTCTGGAATTGGACAGATGCTGTTTAACTCTTTCTCCTTGACCTCAAGTTGTTCTGTTGTCATTCCATCCAGGTCGTGAATAGCTGTTAAATCTACCCTGGAAGTTTGGGGAGGAAGATGAGACCTTGAGCACTGCAGACATTTTATTCCACATATCATGGTTTAGGGCAAAGATTACAGTCTCGGTGATCTAGAGAATACAATAGATGCATCCTGATGATGTTGAAAACAGTCGAGCAATTCTCTTTCCACAGGAGTGGAGAAGCTGGCAGCAGGGTGCTATGGTAAGAGAGAGCAGCGAGCACATTAAACCTTCAGGTTCTCTGGAGCAAGCAGATTTGGTGTGGGGTATGGGGTGGGGGTATTGATACTCAATTTTTCTGTCTCAAGTGAGATTTGTACGTAGTTCCTGTTATTTTATTACATCTTTGGTGGTCTGTATAAACCTGATACAATGAAAAAAGCAACGAAGAATGAAGAGAGACAGAAATCTATGGTTCTCAAGAAAAGGCTCAGCAAGCAGCTGTTGAACCCCAAAGGGCCTGCTGAGATTCCCCAGGGTCTTGTTGCAGGATGGAGCTCCAGGCTTGCTTACCTGCTGGGGCACTATCACCTTGAACAGCACTCCAATGCAAAACTGACCAAAAGAGCAGTCGGGGCCGCTGTTCAGCCACCTGCCTGCTATAGCATCCTCTCCAGAAAGCACTTGTATCTCTAGATCTGGAGTATGTCCATGCTATGTAGTATACTTGACAATCCCTCGTGGATTAGAAAAAAAAGAGACTGGATTTGTATATTTATATTTTATTATCATTGTATTAAAATCATATTTTGTGTGTCTTCTGAAAGGTATATAATACATTGGAACACTAGATTGTACATCAAATGATGAATAAATACTTAAATGGAGGCACTTTTAATTTTTATTGATGGAAGCACATAAAATCAAGACATGTTGGAGACCAAAACAAGAAAAAAATTGGAGACTCACATCTAGGTTTGTGCAACAGCCTCTCCCCCTCCCCCGGCCACATGTTTCTAAGAAGGCAAGGCAAATCGAGAAGGCATTATTGCCAAAATAAATTCTAAAAGTCACTCAGAGCAAACCTCTTGACTTGGGATAGTGATCAGACTAAGGTTATTATAGGACACAAGGAGGGAAAAAGAAGAGGGAGAAACAGGAAATGGAAGTTGTTTTCCTTAGATGGCATCTTTCTTCAACAGTAAACCTCTAAAGAAATAACCCATGCTGCCCACCTTCGTCATCCTCACCTCCCTGGCATACCCCACCTACTTTGGTGTGAACCATGGAAACTCCAGCTAATAATCTATTAAAGCCAAGGAACAAGACCCAGTGCAAAGCTACCATCTGGGGGAAGGTGCATGTAATGAGTCAAAGAGACCAAGAAGACTCAGGAAAATGTACCTGCAGGGTGTGGGAGTTCACCTGAAGGGTGTCAGACAGTGAGCAGAGAACAGTGATCTCACAGTAAAAAACCAAGAGGTCAAGATCACAGTTGTAGTAGGCGGTCCTCCCAAATCTAACCTGCAGACACAGTATATTTGGCCTCAGGTCTTTTTAAAATTTTTTTAATTTGTTGTAAACATTTAAAACTTGTGTGATTTAATATAAAATTTAAAAGTCCACATTTATAGCTCCTCTCAATAAACTAAAGATCTAAAGACTTTGGGCCATATTCTTTTTTTTTTTTTTTTTTTTGCGGTACCAGGGATTGAACGCAGGGGCGTTCTACCTCCGCGCTACACCCCCGGCCCTATTTTTTATACTTTATTTTGAAACCGGGTCTCACGAAGTTGCGGAGGGCCTCACTAAGTAGAGAGAGAGAGAAAGATGGGCCATATTCTTGAAGAGTCTTCATGGACTGGAGAGGAGCTGTGTTCCTTCCAGAGGCAGGGCAGAGCCTCTCACTGCCACTGTGCCCCCACAAGGACTGCCACACACGTCTGTGCTTGTTCCCACTGTTCTGGATTCGCAGACATAGCAGTGACACAGAAAGCTGGGAGAAGGCAGGAAGGTAAATAAGAAACCCTAAATTCTCAGCCCATCCACACTCTCCTCCCTACCCCCATTATGTACCAGGTGCCGGGCAATGTTCTCAGAATCAGTAAGGGGAAGAATGTAAAGAAAACAGAAAAGATGAAGTACCTGCTCCCATTGCACTCCTATTCTCATTGAGAAAAAAATTGAACAACAATCAATAAATATCAGTTTTCAGTTAAAATAATATCTATTGCATTTTGAATGCTATTATGAGTCAGTCACAATTCTTGGGTGATTTGCATTCTTTTATACTTACGAATCCCACAGAAACCACCCTGGAAGGAAATAATTAGATCCTACCTTGTAAATAGGAAGTTGAGCCATGGAGATAAGTGACTTGGCTAGTCACATTGCTAATCAGTGGTGGAGTCACAATGGGTCCTAGCAGTCTGACTTCCTAGGAAAGACATTGGACCCCTGTGCCACACCACTACGTACTAAGCAGAGTGTTAAAATGATCTTCTGTGAAAGAGAGGGACTTTTAACATGGAAGTCAATAAAAATCTTTCTTTTTTTATTAATTTTGTGGGGGGGTACTGGAGATTGAAACCAGGGACATTCTACCTCCAAGCTATACCCCCAGCCCTATTTTTTTATTATTCTTTATTTTGAAACAGGGTCTCACTAAGTTGCAGAGGGCCTGAGGCTGGCCGTGAACCCAGATCCTCCTGTCTCAGCCTCCCAAGTACTGGGATTACAAGTGTGTGCCACCGTGCCCAGCCCAATAAAAATCTTTCTCAGGAGGTGACAAGTCAGGACTACAGGACATAGCTATACAGAAACTGGGGGAAGAGCCTGGTAGGCAGGGGGATAGGTGACGCCAGGGACTAAACTTGGAGGAAACTTGCCTTGTGAAGGCCCTAGATGAGCTGACCAGCACGGGTACAGCTTGATGGGAGAGGCAGATGGAGAGTTACAGACTTGAGGTTGAAGATTCAGGAAAGCACATTCTGTCTAGGCTTTTGATGGCAGGGTGTGGAGTTTAGATTTTATTTCATGTGGGAGCCACTGGAGAGTTATCAGTTGAAGAGTGCCATAATCTGATTTGCATTTCTAAAAAACAGCCATATCCGCATTGACCTGGGCTCTTTATAAATAGACATGAATGTATGTCTCCAATGTCCTCTTCCACTATTTCTCCTTCATATGTTTTGTGATCTCATACCAGTAGTCCGGTACCTAGTGTTGGACTGGAAAACCAACTCTGGAAATAAAGTTCTCGTTTGTAGCAGTCACCCCCATAGCCAATTTCAAAGCTTTCAACAGTTTAACAATGAGTTTGCAAAATTCCTGAATATTTAGTAGCTGGCTCTTGAACACTGGTTTCGGCAAGTATCTTGGCTTTCTGAAGCTCACCAAGCCCTTACAATAGTTTGCCTTCCTACATCAGTTCTCTGCCTACAACTTAATCATTCTAGAACTGTGACTAAGAGCAGAATGTTGGGCTTTAGATGGACTAGGATTCAAATCTCAGCTTTGTAAATCAGCCACATGATCTTAGGAAAAGTCTGTCACTTCTCCAAGCCACCATTATCCCATTTGTTATATAGAAGTATTGATATTTCCTACCTCAGGGTATTGCTACAAGAATCAAATGAAATACTATAACAAAAAAACATTCAGCAGAGCACTTGGAATATTATACTCTGTACTTAATAAGCATTTCATTTTACTCATCCTCTCACCTAAAGTTAGGTAGCAAATCATCCTCCGTATCTCGTGGTTAACAGTTGGGAAAAGCTATGATGTTTGTGAAACTGACCTTTGGATGACCTGTCTTTTGAGAGTGAGGAGTCCTCTCTGGTCCTCCTCATCTCTAAGCTGCCTTCCAGGATCCACACTAAGATCTTTTTCTTTCATGTGGTAAAAGAATGAGTAAATTTTATAAGATCTATCCTGTATATGATACAAGAACAAATAATGGCTTGAATATTAGCATTTATTTTATAACAGAGTTTCCTGGTACAAGGAAAGATTTCAAGTCTGATAGTGGAAGTTTCTTGCCATCGTACTTTGTCTTGATATTGAAGATTTTGTAAATGTTCTTTACAGGTAGCCACTTGAGGTAGGTAACTAAGTCTTAGCCTCTTCCTGTCAGTTTTATTTACTAGAATCCTATCGATACCGCACATCTTAATATCTAGTTATATCATACCAATACAACTTTGTTCACTGACAAAGATGAAGGTTTTAATGGCAGCTCTATTCTACCTTCGTGATTTTGTTTAACTCCCAAGCTCTCTGAGATATACCACGTTAGAAATTCAGTCTATAACTGCTCTAAAATTCAATGCTTCTACATTTTAAAATATTTATAAACTCCAAAAGGACCTCCAATGCCAACAGAAAAATATATTTGGCGCATTTCTTGTGAGATTAACATAAATTTAGGTAGACCTCTATAGCAAATCAAAGCAGAGTATTGAGATGATTGTATGAATAATTCAGAAACAAAGCAAAATGAAATAAAGCAAAACAAGACTTACAGTTCTAAAGATATCAGAACTCAATTTATAGTCCTATGCAGACATCATGAGAACTACAATGTGCTCTGTATTTATGTTTAAGAATTCATCAAAGTTGTGTTTTCCTTTAAATTCAGAGTGGGTTTTTTTTTGAGATTTCATATCAAAATCTAGCCAATAGAAGTTAAATATGCATGAGAGTAACGACCCAGGTGCACTCACTAGAGTCCCAGTCAAATTTTAAAAGATAGTTACAAATACTAGAAATCAAGAAATCATCCATCAACTTAGATGACTGAACTCCATCATTCCTTTAAATGTAGTCTGAATTAATCCATATATTTATGAGTCTAAAACCTTAGAATAGTGCCTGCCCTAATGTATCCCAATATTTTTAAGCACAAAGATTGACATTGCTCTGTTCTAAATCATCTTGGTCTACTGCCAACACATGTAGGGCAGCTATTTGTTATTTCCTGAAAGCCAGTATGCAGAGTCTACCCTGAACAGTGAAAGCTGGGAGGCTCGTGCCATTTGAACTGCTAAAGTGGTTGCAGATCACTCTTCAGTAATGCAGGGCCTGAGTCCAGAAACAGATTGCGGCTTACTGTTAAGCATTTTACATCAGCTGGTGAATAGTCACTATGACCAGGATCAAAATAATTTTATCCTTGTACATATTTCAGGAGGCAGTAAGTAATAAGCCCCCAGCATTGCTTGCTATCTCCAATTCCTAACCCAGGGACAAATGATACAATATCATTTCTAGCATGTTTCACAGCTCCAGTAATAGCAAATTTGCATTGTTGAACATGTGCAATTTATCAATCATATTTTTTCTTGATTGAGGCTTGCACATCTCTGGTCTGTTAGGAATGAGAGCTATCACAATTGAAAGGGAGTTTTTTTAAAAGTGAAGAGTTTAAAATCTTACATGCTGAAAAATATGTACCTGTAGAACAGGGACAACTGAGCCGGGTGTGGTGGCACACGCTTGTAATCCCAGTACTTGGGAGGCTGAGACAGGAGGATCCGGGTTCGCGGCCAGCCTCAGCTACTTAGTGAGGCCATCTGCAACTTAGTGAGACTCTATTTCAAAATAAAGAATAAAAAAAATAGGGCTGGGAGTATAGCTTGGAGGTAGAATGCCCCTGGGTTCAATCCCTGGTACCAAAAAAAAAAAAGAACAGGGACAACTGATTTAATAAATCTATCATTCGTATTCTTTCATGAGCATTATTTCTTTTATCCTGTAAATTCTTAAAAATTAAAGATTATATTATAGATTCTCTGCAACTTCAAAAATCACCCAGGATAGTATCTTCATAGTCCCAACTGGCTCTGATACAGTGATTTAGAGTTCATTTATAACTTCAGCACTACTGTCATTTTATCTTAGGATGTCACTGACAACCGCATGCAAGTCCAAGTGCAACATCTATGACATATTCCCACCTAGATTCTGGAAAATAGAGACCTTCCTTTAAAAAACAATATTCACAGTGTCGCCTTAATGCTCTCATTGATCAACAAGAGAGTTTAATGATTCATGTTGCTGGAAAACACTCTGCTAAAAATGGCTGGCTGCTTTTCTACCGGAAAAGTCCACAGAGGCCAAGAAAGGTTACCCTTCTATATCCAGGCACTCTTCCACAAGGGGATGAGACCACGCCAGCCACCCATCCCACAGACATGCTCAATTTGGTCCTGGGGTGGCACGGGTCCCCAGGTGGATTAAGCACTGAGGCCATAAAATCCACACGCCTTTGAAACTGAACCTGTTGCCACAGGGGAACCGGAAAGCCCACATGACTGACATCTCCCGGTGGTTTGACATCTCTCCTCAGGCTTCCCTGGAGAGGTGGCCACGGTGCGACTCAGCTGTGCACCGCCCCTCCAGGCCTTCCAGAGTCCTTAGGGAAGAATGGAGGAGAGAGAACTGAATGCTTACTACGGCAACTACCATCTGCCACCGTTAAGTCTTCTGGTGACAGAGTGCCCGTTAATGCCAGATAGACTGAGAACACTCACCATCTGTTCATTGCCCTGAAATAAAATTAACTAGGTCATCTGGATTTGGAAGCCTAGCTGGAATTGTTGATATCTATTCCTAACCTTAAGGATGGAAATTTTCCCCAGCTTAACATCATTCAAATTATCCAGAGGAATATTTTCCCTCTAATTGTCTGGTGAAGAAAGTACAGTTAATAGATAATATGTTGACAACAGTTTGTGTGTTAACAATGAAGAAAAGATTTTCTAGCCCCTACATTATTATATTTGTTACAATCATATTACAAATTGCTATCCAACTGAATCCTTCTACAAGAAAAAAAAATGTGTAATAAATGTAATGTCAAGAAGAATGTGTAAAATCCTTATGATCTTAGTTGACCAACTAATGATATGCATTTTTTAAAAATTTCCAAGCCCTCAGACTAGAGCAATAAAGGACTGAAGATATTTTACTCTTGCGTAGCTATTGAAAAGGTGTTAGCCCTATCCACTGAACCCGGGATATGATAGAAGGAGTGGTAAGAATCTTTTATTTCCCTCCAGAGAGTGGCAGGAGAAAGCTTTAGTTCAATTTCTGCACTGGAAAACCTGTCCCTGATTTTTCTACTTAGTATCTCTCACCTTCCAGTCAACTCCTCTTATTCTGTTCTCATGTCTTTCAGGATAGGATTGGTCCAGATCAGCATTGGTCTGAGAGTGAATTTTAGCCGAATGGAAATAGGACAATGTATAGCTGAAATAGTGACTTTCAGATGGATGCAAATCTCACAGGAGAGAAGGAAAGGAACTAGAAGAAATTATTATTTTCAGTTATTTCTATTAGCCCTGACCTGAAATACAGTTCTCCCAAAGAATGCTCCTTCAAAGATTCTATTTTCTAGAGTCAATTTAAATTAACTTATGGGAGGTACCACTTTTAAGTTTATGGACCTCAGTAACAGGAAATAACACAGTTCATCTAAACAACCTATAATTTGCTGACAAAACACATCTAGTTGAACATCCTTAGGTCCGATGAGGCTCGAGTTTTTAAAATGACTGTTTGAGAGCTGTATTGGCCAACCTCTCTTATTAGCAATATCTGGGAGTAGAAATTTCTCGAGCCTTTTATTATGCCTTATGTTTTGTCATTATTCTACCCCATCACCAAGAGCTCCATGAGGACAGCTACTACCTATGATTGTATTCATTGCTTTATCCTTAGTGTCTAAACAGTGTCAGAAATATAGTGGGTGCTCACTAAATATTTGTTCAATTAATTTTTAAATACACCACATTCGTGGTATAGCAGGATAGAATGAAAAATAAACAGATCATAGTTAAATACTTCTCTTTGCCAACTTATTTATTCAAAAGGTGTTTATTGAGTACATACTATGTCGACATTGTCCTTAGCGATATGGAGATATAAGTGAATAAAATGAGCATAATTTCTGACTACATAGATCATACTGTGGAGGAGACCATCATTAGATAATCAAACTATAAAAAGGTGTCATTATAGGTAAACACATAATTGCAAAATACAATAGCATTAAAGAGTAAGGTAATAATAGTGATGTGACTAATCCTTAGAGGTTGGGGAATGGAGAAGAATGTATGCATGTAAATAAACAGAGACAGTGTGATTTTAGAAAGAAATGATCATTGAGATCGGCTGGCAGCAAATATAACATGTGTCCTAGAAGCTTCTAGAAAAGCAGAGCCAGGGCTTAGTGTTAATTCTTCTTTTCCTTCAAGGTCCAAATGCAGCATAGAGCCCTCTAACGTCACCTGAGGTCAACATGGAGACTATATTTGAATACTGGACTTCTCAAAACATTTTATTTTCAAAAAATTTAAGCTCCAAGTCTTTCAAATTTTAAATTTTATTCATTTTTATTTGTACTTTTACAAATTAAATATATTCAATCATGTCATTTTCATTTTACTACCATTTCATAAATCACAAAATATTATACTTTGGTTGGATAAGAAGCATCAAGAATCAAAATTTCTTCTTAATTTCACATCTCTTCAGAAAATGCCAGAAGTAAAAACAATAACAAAATTGACTAGAGGAAGATAAGTATAATTAAATCAAATGATTTTCAAATGAACTACTTTTTAAATTTTTCCAGGAGAATATCACAATATAAAAAGAATTATCATATAGGTATGACTGATGTTAGAACTGTTATTCCATGGATGGTATATTTCTTCAATATAGGTTCATTAAGTATTTAGGGGAGGGGGTTAATTGCAAAATATTTCCATGTAAGGGGAACTTATTTATAGAATTGCTATCACAATTTTAAAAAGCTGCATGTTATAAATTGCAGCAAAAAAAAATCTGGTATGTTTGTTTGGAAGCCAGGCCCACATCCTCTGAAAGCCAATAAACTTGGGCAAGGACCATGAACTCGGTTTCAAAGCTGAGACTCTGAGCACTGGGTTGTGGCAGTTATTATTTCCTGAATAAGACTTCGTGCCGGATCCAGAATTCACTGTGTCTGACCTTCAGCCAAGAAAGGAAGTAGCGTGGGTGACCAAGCTTAACACTTGCTCTGGGGATTTCTCTAGCTCAAGCTGAAAGGAGACTATAATTGGGTAGCCAGGCCTGAACTTAGCACATTCTGTATTTAGATGGCTTGCCTAAGCCCATTAGGCAGCAATATGACTCTGCCCTATGACCTTGCAAAGTTGAAAGAAAAACACTGGGGCGGGGTGTGGGTAAAGGAGTCAGCTGAAGAAGGGTGAGGAAGGGTAGGGATGGAGGAAGGAAGAAAGGAAGGAAGGAAGAGTGAGAGGGAGGGAGGGAGGAAGGAAGAAAAGCCCTATCCAAGTCTGTGGCCTTGGGAGTCAAACAGACAGGAGTTGAAACTCTAGCTCTACTCTCTGCTACCTATTTCTTTTCAGTTAAATTACATCCCTAGCTGTGAGCAGTGGGGCATGCCTGTAATCCCAGTACTTGGGAGGCTAAGACAGGAGGATCGCAGGTTCAAGGTCAGCCTCAGCAACTTAGCGAGGCCCTCGGAAACAGTGAAATCCTGTTTCAAAATTTAAAAAATAAAATGGTACTGGGGGTATAGCTCAGACATACAATGTCCCTGAGTTCAATCCCCTGTACCACACACAAAAATAATGATAATGATAATAATAATGATAATAATAATAATAATAATAATTTTTCTCCAACCACTATGGGTTTTTTAGTTGCAGAATGTGCATATCGTAGTAACTACGTCAGAGAGTACTTTTAAGTGCCCCACAGACAGGACACAGTAAAGGCTAGCTTTTGTTACTGTTGTTATTATTACTTTTGATGCCAGAGTCTATGGAGAGAAAATGCACAATTTTGTGGGAAACTTCAGCAAGGCCATTTCTTTCTGCTATCTCTAAACCACCCATCTCCACAGCAGTCAACCCTCCCTAATTTAGATTCTTCAGGTAAGAAGCAAAGCAGCTATTTGGCAGAGAAAAGGTTCAGCAACCTGCCCTAGCTCTGGTCTCCCTGCCAGGCACTCCCAGAGAGGACATGTTTCCAATCAGATAGCTTCCTGGCCTGCCCAGACTCTTTCTTTTTAAAAGCAATTTGAGTAGGTCAGTTGGGGGAGGCAAAATTAGAAGGACCTCTTTAAGTCAACCCTTGCTCTCCGGCTAGTTTTAATGTACCTTTGTAAAGTGATCTCGAAAGTTCCCACCAGAAAATCAAAGCAAAGATAAGTGCAGCTAAAATCTCTCAGACCAAAAAGATTAATAAATAAATAAAAGTAAAATAAAGACAGAGAGAAAACAAGTTCTTAACAGCCCAGCTTGAAAACTGATTGTGGCCCTACATAGGAAATAAAAGTAACCCGGATACACAATTTCCTTCTAAATAAAATTTGGGATATTGGATACCAAGTCATACGCTTCTGAGAAATGGGGGAGTTTTATTATTTCCTATGAAAGTGTCAAGACACATAAAGACATTTGCTTTTTGGATATCAGTTTACTGTGCTTCCAGGGAAATTTTATGAAAAAGATACCTTAAAGCTAAAAAAAAATTTAAAAAAACAAAACACTTTTTTTCTCAGTTAAGTGAGTAATAATAATGTTCTTCTGAAACACTCAAGAAGTAAAATAACCTTCACCTTAAGAAAGAAATTCACAATGAAGAGGGATGAGGCAAGAGTTTAAATTTTCATATCATTTTGAATTTGTCAGACAAGGAAGGGGGGAAATAACATGAGCTGTTAACATCAAATTTCCCATAACTCTCTGAAAAGACCTATTTCATAGCAGAATGTTTCTACTACTATTCTAAACTGAAGGTTTGTATCTAGAGAGATTCCTTTTGGGATTTGGATAGCTCTCCAAACCCAATGTCCCTCGAAAGGTCTCCGGCATTGACCAGAGGAGAGGAGATGCATTCCCTCACCTTGCTTCACCTAGAGCATTAGCACTATCCATCTCTCACTCCACTACCTCATGCATGAATTCACTTATTCAACCAGTCTAATTAAGCATCTACTCTGATCAAAGAGCTATGCATATTAAGTACATAATGGTTGTAACTATGGAAATAATAAGAAAACAGTATACTGGTGGTTACTTATTTTGATTAAAATATCACAGTATTTGTTAGTTGATTTTATTTATTTATTTATTTATTTATTTATTTATTTATTTATTTATTTATTTTGTTTGTTTGCGGTACTGGGGATTGAACCCAAGGGACTTCTACCTCTGAGACATACCCTCAGCTCTATTTTTCTTTCTTTTTTCTTTCAGTTTTGAAACAGGGTCTCACTAAGTTGCTCAGGGCCTTGCTAAATTGCTGAGGCTGGCTTCTAACCCGCGATCCTCCTAACTCTGCCTCCCAAGTACTGGGATTACAAGTATGCCCCTCCACACCTGGCTTGCTAATGGGTTTTAAATGATGAGTAAGAGAAATAACTGTTGTTATGTTAGTCAGCTTTCTGCCACTGTTTTAAAATACCTGAGATAATCAACCTTAAAAGAGGAAAAGTTTGTTTGGTCTCACAGTTTCAGAGACTTCCATCCACCTGTCTCTGGCCCTTTCCCTCAGGCCTGTGTTGGCACAATACATCATGGTGGAAGCAGGTGGCAGAGGAGGCTTGTCTACCTCACAGTGGCCTGGAAGAGAAGAGAGAGAGGAGAAGGGGCAGGGGTCCCAATATCCACTTCAAGGATATGCCCTCGATGACCTAACTTTATCCCATGAGACCCCACCTCCTAAAGGTTCCCGCCACAAGCTGGTGTCCAAGCCTTCAATACATGGGCCTGTGGGGGACACTTCCAACCTGTAGGAGTTATCAAGAGTGACCTCTAGCCTGGCGTGGTGGTGCATGCCTGTAATCCCAGTACTTGGGAGGCTGAGACAGGAGGAAAGCAGGTTTGAGGCTAGCCTCAGCAACTTAGTGAGAAGCTGTTTCAAAATAAAAAAAATAAAATAAGGCTGGGGGTGTAGCTCAGAGGTAGAAAGCCACTGGGTTCAATCCCCAGTTTGGAAAAAAAAAAAAAAAGAATGACTTCTAGGCATGTCACATGAGGGCAGATGGCAGTCTGATTGATTCAAATGTAGAATACCAGAAAGGAGTACATTTGAGTGTTAGGGGCAATCAAAAGTTGTGTTTTGTATCTGCTAGACTTGGTCTGTATGTCCAGTAGGCAGTTAGATAAATGACTACAAAGGGTTATAAAGATAAACTTGGGAGTTGTTTGCTTTTAAGAGACATTCAATTAAAATCCATGGGATGGAATAAGATCATTCAAGTAGAAGGTATACAAAGGGAAGAAGATACAGAACTGAGCCCTTGAATACCCCAACACTAAGAGGAAAAAGAGCCAGGCACAGTGGCATACTCCTGTAATCCCAGTACTTGGAAGGGTGAGGTAGGAGGATTACAGGTTGAAGGCCAGCCTCAGCAATTTAGCAAGATGCTGTATCAAGTTAAAAAATAAAAAAGGCTGAGGGGATAGATCAGAGATTGCCTCTGGATTCAATTCTCAGTACCAAAAGAAAGAAAAAGAAAATGGAGGCTGTGAGGTTAAAAGATAACCAAGAGAGAGGTGTCCTAAAAATGAGTGGAACAAAATATACTAAAAAGGGTAACTGTGTTAAATACTGACTACTGTGAGGTGGATAAGAAAAGGATGCAGATTTCACCACTCGGCATCCTCGGCCTTGACAAGAGGCCATTGCTACAGATTTTAAGAAACGTGTTTCAAGCAGAGTAGTGTGACCTCTGAATTGCTTTATAATGGTCATCATAGAGATTAGATCATGAGCGCATGGAACAATGAACATGGTCTTGTCCCTGTATTCCTGGAGCTTAGTACTGTATCTGACACATAACAGATCCTCAATAAAGACTTGAACATCAAACATTGGTCTTGATCAGTGCTTTGTTTTGTATTTTCCACCACAGATATATACCTTTAAAAGGCAAAATGGCACCCATGCATGTGTCTTACACAGAACATTTATATCTTCCATTAATAAAATATTAATGAAATATTTTAATAAAATATTTGCAATGGAGATGAAGAAACGTGGTTAGAGTAGTGAATTAGAGGAAGAATTAATATCTCCATGAAGAATGCAAATTCTTCATTAGCAAAGAAGACAGATGGAAACTGGAGGTTTTAGCAAATGGTCACAAATTCTTTGGCACTCTTCTCTCTCAAGAGGTGGTGTCTAATTCCCCTCCCTTTAAATAGGTGTTAACATTATTCACTACTACCAATAAATTGCAGAGGAAGTATCACTGTCTGACTTGTATGGTTAGGTCATTAAAGATAATATGGCTTCTACCTCACTCTTTCTTAAGATTCACACCTTTGAGCATGATGCTTACCCTTCAGCTGCCAAAAAGGAGAGACCGCATGGAGAACCCAGAAAGAAATACCCAAAGAAGTCCAGCTGTTCCCAGCCCAGGTGCCAGAAGATGAGCGAGGAAGCCCGCTCCAGATGCAAGCTGATCACAGCCATGCAGGAGACCAGAGACAGCAACCTGGTTAGGCCCAGTCAAATAGTAGAACTATCAGTGACTACAGTAATTGGTATTTAATGCCATTAATGTTTAGTCAGTTTGTTACACAGCAATTAAAAATGGAACAGACAGCAGTGTATTTTTTGCTACCAGGAAAGAAATAAGTTCCAACAGCATAAGTTACTTTGTGATTGGCCTAAGGGGAAAAAATGCTTATAGAAGAAATAGAATTAGAAGAGCTGCTGAAATAGCCTATTACTTTTTATGAGAAAACAGATTTTGGGCCTAACTAGAAGGCCATGTAAGATTTTGAGATAGGCCAGACTTCAAAGACCAATTCCATGTTTGAAGGCTGGCATGCACAGCACCTCAAACCAGACCAATAGTTCTTTCATCTTGTTTCGCTACCACAGTTAGCAAACAAGTAACACAAAATGTATTTGGCAATTGATGAAACACATCCACATAGAAGTTACAGTTCTCGCTTCTCTTCCTCCTGCTGCTGGTGTGCTTCAAGTTGACTGGTCCAAGCAACCTCCAGAAAGTAAAGAATGCACCAGATCACCGGAGGGAAGAGCTGTGGGCTTGCTGCTTTTCATTTCCCCGTTCTCTGGGACACAACGGGTGAAGGAAACATTTGTGCATCTTTGCTATCATACTACTAATTTCACTTAAGCTATGACACCTAGAACCAACACTGGGTTCCAGATTTATGAGTTCTGGTTTTGCTACAAATACATAACTCAATTATATAAGACTAATAAATCATCGAACATTAAAAATTTTTAAAAACAGCTATTTCTGCGTTTCCCTACTTGTTGTACCATTGAGATGACTAGAGAGAGGCTCAAGGAAGCCATCCTATACACAATGGATCCCCTCTTTTTCTGATAGTCATCAGGCTTATCTTAGACCAGGCTTTGGCAGGTTTATCACATGGGAAGTAATTCCACCTCTTGGCCTCTCACGTTTCCCAAGCCTCTTCCAGCCACATGGAATTCAAATGGTTCTGTGCTCAGATGGCTTGAACCCCACATCTGAATCGTATTATTTCATGTGTTTTCTAAGTGTCTTGAATCTACTGAACAATGACCTGATTTGTCTTTTTGCTTTGTTATCTTTTGTTATTTGATATCTTTTAGAGTATAAACTTCTTGATAGCAAGGTCAATGTGTATTGACTTTTTCTGGAAATAGAGTGATACAATACCTTATTAAAAATGAGAAGTTCATGCTAATTATTTAGAAATAATAATGCATATCTGTCCTCTCTCTCTCTCTCTCTCTCTCTCTCTCTCTCTCTGTTCTGTTACTAGGGATTGCACCCAGGGACAGTCTACCTCCAAGCTACCCTCCCAGCCCTATTTATTTGTTTATTTTTTGAAACAGGGTCTCACTAGGTTGATGAGAGTCTCACTACTTGCTGAGGCTGTCATCAAACCTGTCATCCTCCTGTCTCAGCCTCCCAAGTATTGGATTACAGGCATGTGTCACCAAGCCCGGCCATATCTGTCCTTTCTAATAAAAAATTCAGTCACTGTATTGAGGCCTTCCTCATACTACTTACAATCTTCTTCTTCAATATTTACTTCATCAATTAATTTAGAGTCGTAATTCTTACTCTGTTTCAGAAAAGAAAATCTTTTTTACATAAGAGTATGGCTCTGTTAAACTGGTCTGCCTTTGCCTCTTTCCACAAAATTGAATGCAGCAATATAGAAATAAGTAAAAGTCCACAGAGAATAAAAAAAAAGATACTAATCAGTGTTACTTAATGATTTAAAGGGATTTAATGGAAGGGACAAATGATCAAGTTAAAGCTTCCCTATGGCACATGAATATTCTACATTATACAGGCTGCTGGGAAGGTTAAAAAAGTAGCAATATGGGGACTCCATTTTATACTTCGTGCTATTACTCCATCCACTGCTGTTCCTCATTCCTGGGACTCAGCCAGTGAGCCCACTGGCCTTTTATGAGGGGAACATGGTGGCTTGGACAGAACTCCAGGCATTCTTGTTTGCATTCTAACGACCGGCCCATTAGAAGGCTTGGTGAACTGTGGCGAGCAAACAGAATTGTTTTCCACCCGTTCTGTTTTCAGTGAAGAATTCTTTTTAATTCCCCTGTCCTGTATGCTGCCAAAATTCTTAAAATACTGTTCATGAAGATTTTTTTTTTTTAGGTTACTCGCTTGGAGCCCAGACATCGGAACCAAGCCAGTGCAGCTGGTGTAACTTGGCTGGGCCTCACAGATAATTTAGTGTTTGAACAGTATTTCTTTTTTTTATGTTGTTAATATTTTGAAAAATTCTGGAGTGAATGCTCGTGGATGTGCAGGTTGAGGGACTGAGCAGCAATACAGGCTAACATTCTACCACTGATTCACATAAGGGCTTCATGAGACAAGGTAAATGCAAAAAAAAAAAAAAAAGGAATCCATCATAGTTCCTCTTTCCTCAAACCCCACAGATTGAACTAAAGAGACATACTTGTCAGGGGAGGGGAGGGAAAGAGGATGAAGATATTCTTTTTGCTTTATCTTTTTTCTAAGAGACTTTATGTCATGGATATAAACATAATACACCCAGCAGCAAAATTTAACAAGCAAGAGAATTTTAGGAGCAAAAAATACTCATTCAGAAATTCCAACACAAAACCTAGTGATGCTTAGGGCAATGAAAGTGATTTTTACACTAGACATTCCTTCTGCTAAATGCTGGCACCGTGTTTACTACTTATAAAGCAATTGCATTTTATAGCTGACACCATATTATACCAATGTGGCATGAACATAATATTAATCTCTCTGACCTACATTCCAATTCACACTCTTCCATGGAATATGATGATGATAATACTAGCAACTATTGGTGGAGGGCTTACTGAATTGTACTATTTGTGTCGCATGGATTATCTCATTTAATTTTCCAAAAAAATGTACAAGGAAGGGGTAATTACCAGCCCTATTGTACCAATAAGGAATCAACAACCTAAAGAGTTTAAGTGATTTACCCAAGGACTCAAAGCTAGTAAATGACAGAGCTGTGATTTGAGCCTAAGCCATCTAATCCCAAAGCCTGGATCAGAAATGCTACATTGTGCCACCTTTTCAAGGAACGGGAGGGATAGCTGCTAAAATACAAGGAACTGCACATAACCACGGCTGCGCACACAGAAGTGTGTTTTGCTTTCGGATGTTATCCATCAAGTATGTGACAATGGACAGAGCTTAAGAATTGACTGACTACTCTGCTATGCTGCATGTTTCTCTCTACAAGAAACATTTCCTATTTGCTTTGCTCTTTCTCTGTGCACTGACTGATAAATAAAAGGAAGGTGTATTAATAACAGGTAATTACTTGATATGCATCCCTTCCATGACTCATGCCGAGTTTATCAGAAATCACCGGTGCCTTAATCTCAAGGACTAGGTCATGCGAGCAGCTCCAGTATCAGGGGGAACTGCAGAGCAGTTCTCCAGTGGGAGGTGCTTCGCCACTCTTAAGCACATACCTCTTCATGGTACAATCTACTGCATCCTTGCGAATCATCAGTCAACCTTTGAAACAAATCACTGATGCTTTCTGACAATGCCTGATTTTTGAATTCCCTTTTCTCTGTAGATTTAATAACTCGACAACAGCATTAAATATAAAATAAGGTAGAGCACACCACCTCGCTTGTTTTTAGAGTGGTTTAACACTTCCTCCTAATGCTCTCTGAATTCTAATTCCAAGCTAGTTGTGCAAAGGAAGTTGCTTTTGGAACTTCCAATGCTACAAGCTGTTTAGAAAGCAGCATTCTAGCAGCAATACATGTCCATACTAGCTAAAAAAAAAAAAAAAAAACTCGCCTTGTGCCAAATTTTCCAGAACATATGGAAGCATAAAAGGAAGGCCTAAGAAGATTATGTTGCCAATGTGAAATCGCTTTCGTAATTGGGAAAAATAATAATGGACTCTACTCTGAGGATCATAAAGGTATTTTAAAATATCATTCGTAAAGTCTCTCCCTTCAATGAATTAGGTGTGGTCCCATGGGAAGACAGGCTGCCTTTGAGCCTTATGACTGTAACTTGTGCAAACAAACACACCCTAAAAACAAAGAAAGGAGAAGGAGGACACAGAAAATTTGAAAAGAAAAAAAAGAGTAAAGCTGTCTTCCCATTGCATAAGCTCTTTCAGTGTGGATTATTGTACATAGCGCATGGTTATTGCAAAAGCCATTGATGTTATGGTATGTCCTGGAATTTGAGTCAGATAATAAACACTTGTAATGGAACTGGAAATAATGATATAACATCATGAAATCATCTTCATATGACACTAAAACGTTAGTGAACACATCGTGAAATAATCATGATTTGCAACTGAAGCTTTCTCCCATTTACAAAGCACTGGTAAAACTTGGCTCTCATAGCAGCACAATTTTTTTTTCAGGGAGAACTTTGGAGAACAACAGAAACCAGTGATAGAGAAAGCGCCACAGAATTTGCCTCAATGCATGTAGATTGTCTTTGGAACATAATTAAAAATCTCCCATTTTTCTGGCTTTCAGTCAATAACTTTGTACTCATTTGGTATAAAACCTAAGTGGAAAAATAGTACCCACGTGCACAAAAAGCAAATATCTTGAAGAACTCAAGCACTGTGTATTAGTACAGGCATGTTTCAAAAATAGCCACGGAGCCAATCCCATTACTGGGAGGATGGCTGCACTCTATAGTTATGTGTGACAGGGTTTTTTTCTGAACTCTCCTCCTCCAAATTACCTGAATTTGAGTAAAAGCCACAGAGCTATCTTGAAAATTAATAATAAAAAATGAATGTACTTTCAAAGGTATCAAACCTGATGTGTCATAGCAAAGGACTCCAGTAGACATAAAAAACTGTACTGAAAAAAAAGGAAAAAGACTTTTTGAAGCACCTGTCTTCAAATGTATATGTTATCATATATGAATAATAATCTCTAATGAATGAATAACCATTAAGAATCAGAAAGGGCCTGTCTGCTGACACTGTCGTTTTCAACCTGAAGTTATTTATTTAACCAATGTCTAGTAACTCCAGCAATTATTCATTCAACAGCCCTCTGTGAATGGCCATGTGTCAGGCACTGTGCAAGGTGCTGGAAAAGAAAAAAAAAGAGTGAAAGGTAGAGTCTCCTTCTTAAGATAACTCTACCTATGAAAGACTCATAGACTCGACCTAACACCATATAATGCCAGACCTAAATGTAAAAACTGAAACTATGAAACTACTAGAAGAAAACATAGGGAAAACACTTCACCACCTTAGTGTAGGCAATGATATTTTTGGATACAGTCCCAAAAGCACAGGAAACGAGCAAAAACAGACAAATGGCATTACAGCAAACTAAAAGGCTTCTGCAAAGTAAACAAACAATTTAGTGAAGATACAACCTACAAAATGGGAGAAAATATTTGCCAGCTATTCATCTGGCAAAGGATTGATATCCAGAGTATATAAAAAACTCAAAAAACTTAACAATCGCACACACACACAAAAAAAACCCCACAAGTGATCCAATTTTAAAAATGGGCAAATGATGTGACTAGGTAGTTATCAAAAGAAGCTATCAAAATGTATAACTACAATGCACCAATAAATGAAATGAAATAAAAAAGGAAGCAATTTAAATTACCAACAAATATAGGAAAAAAGGTTCAAAATCATTAGCCATAGCCAGGCATGGTGGTGCATGCTTGGCCAACCTCAGCTACTTAGTGAGGCCCTCCGCAACTTAGTAATACCCTGTTTCAAAATAAAGACTAAAAAATAGGGTTGGGGGTATAGCTCTGAGGTAGAATGCCCCTGAGTTTAATCTGCAGTACCGCAAAAAAAAAAATCATTAGCCCTCAAAAAACTTCAAATCAGAATTATAATGAGATATCGTCTCATTTCAGTTAAGAGTGGCTATCACCAAAACCCAGAAAAATAACAAATGTTATTGAGGATGTGGAGAAAAAGCAACTCTCATACACTGTTGGTGGGAATGTAAATTAGTGCAACCATTATGGAGAAGAGTGTGTAGGTTCCTCTAAAAACGAAATAGGTCTACCATATGACCTTGGTATCCAACTTCTGGGTATATATCCACAGGAAATTAAATCAGCATACCAAAGAGATACCTGCATGCCCATGTTTGTTGTGGACCCATGCTCACTAGCTAAGATGTGGAATCACCCTAGGTATCTATGAACATATGAATGGATTTTAAAAAGTGGTAATATACACAGTGGAATATTATTCAGACATAAGTAAGAATGAAATCCTATCATTTGCAGCAAAATGGGCCAAATTACAGAACATTATTTTAAGTGAAGTAAGTCAGACACATAAAAACAAGTACAGCATTTTTTTCATATATGGAAGTTAAAAAAAATTGATCTTAATGTAGAATAGTGATTGCTAGAGGCTGGGAATGGGGACAGGGTGGATTAAGGGAGTTTGGGTTTGATCTGTGCACACTGTATGCATGCAATGAAATATCACACTCAACTATATTAATATGAGTTAACAGAGGTTAATACAAATAAAATAATAGGATATGGTGTCATAGATATTGTTCATTGATATTTTAAGTAGTAAAATAATAAACCATAACTATTTTTATGTAATTCTCAAAATTAGTTATTCATCTATGCTCTTTTTGCATCTCCTGAGTCCCTACTGAGTTAAATTTTAATAGCATATAGTTTAAGAGAATCATTACCTATTCATCAGCTGATGTTTGAAAACCGTTTTTTTTTTTTGCTTTACATGTGTCCTTGGCTCTTAGAGACTATTATTTGTTACAGAAACAAAATTTTACAACACTTTACAATACCATTCCCATTGTTATGTATTCCTTATTTGTAGGTAGAGACAGTGAGGAATTGAGAGATATTAACGTGATATATGGAAAATATAGAGGAGTGAGAAGGAAATATCCATGAATGTCACAAACTAATAAACATGCAGTTCATCTCCTCAGCTATATGCTGAGAACCAAATAGAGATATCAACAACTTCAAGCAATATCACATTTCTGAATGAGATTTATATTTTGCAAATGAATACAGAGTACATTTCCCAGTCTGTATTTCAAATAAGATTATTCTATCTCAGTCTAGATATATCACTACAGATTAAAAACACATTCTTTTTAACTGTACTATGTTACCTTCCTGTGTCTACAATTTATTATTCCAGCTATAGCATTGCAAACACTTCTTAATTTTATATTACATATACTTTGAATGTATGTTCAAGGTAGATTTATGTTTTAAAGTTTAATTTTCCTCAGAGTTATTTTCCCCTATACATTTTTTTTAAATTTTGCTTTGGCTTCTGTAAAAAAAAAAAATCATTATATTCTCTTTAGAAAAACAAAGATGTGACAGAAAATAATCCCCACATAGTTTGACAGAAAATAATCCCCACATGTTGTTGACCACGTAAAGAAAAATAAATCAATCATTGTCAGTTAATAATGATAAGTTATTGATCGGCCTTGCTACACCAACTTCTAAAGTCTAACTTCTTCCAATGAAGGTAGCTGAGTAAATGTAATTCTGTGTCTGTCTTTGTTCTTTTATCACTCTGTCCCTTGGAAGGAGGAGTCTTCTTTGAGATTATAAATTTGAGGGGAAATACTGAGATACCCACTTGGACCCTCCTCTTTCTCCAGGATGTGAGCCCCCAGGAGGGAGCAGGTGACCACCCTGCTAAGACAGTGTCACTATAGCAGGATAAATCCATCTCATTCTGGAGTCTGGCAGTTGATTTGGCTTTCACCAATGCCCTCCAGCCTGTCCTCTATAATTAACATATTTGCTCTTTTTTTTTTCAGTACCGGGGATTGAACCCAGGGGCGTTCTACCTCCACGCTACACCCCGGGCCCTATTTTTTATCCTTTATTTTGAAACCGGGTCTCATGAAGTTGCGGAGGGCCTCACTAAGTATGAGAGAGAGAGAGAGAGAGAGAGAGAGAGCTGAGGCTGACCACGAACCGGGATCCTCCGGTCTCCGCCTCCCAAAGTACTGGGATTACAAGCGTGCGCCACCACACCTGGCTATATTTGCTCTTTTGACTTCCGTCTTTATTCCATTTTTTGTTCCATTTTTGTGTACTTGATTTTTCTCAGCCAAGACATTAAATGTGAGGGTGCTGAGGCCCCTGATAACTTCTCTGGCTGGGTTCAAAGGAGATGAACTCACTGTCTCATGGCAGACAATGAGCCAAGTATGTTCTATACACTATTCCCATTGATTCCTCACAACAGCACTATAAGGGAGACACAAGAACTATTCCCACCTTAGAGCAGAGGAAACAAATTTAGATGGGTTAACACACGTGTCCGACGTTGTAGTGATAGAGTTGGATTCTAAACCCAGATCCAACTCTGGGACCATGAATCTTAATCACTATGCTTAATGGCTATACTGAAATTCCCACTGGAATAAAATGAGCTGGAACTATAGGCAGAATCAAGGAATGAGTATCCTCCTGTCCATCCTGAGCCACCCTTCATAAATTAATAGATGGCATTGTTAAAGAGGCCCCCACCTAAGGAAACGGGGATTTCAAAGAGAAAAACTGACAACTACTTTGATTATAATATTTAACATTTTTCCCACCTCTAGGTCAAAAGTCAGTACTCTGGCTGCTTTCTCTAGATTTAAAACAAGCAAGATCAAACTGTCACCAATTTTGAAAGCCATAGGTTGCAGTGGAGGTAGAAGCAGAAATAAAATTTATCTGCAATACACTTTTGCCAGGCAAGTGGCATTGTTGTCTCCGTGAATTCTTTTGCATATTTATTTTTTATAAAATATATTATGATCAGATGAGGACAACTGACTTTAAATTAAGGGTGGCCTAATACCCTTGCTGTTCCATTTTTCTGCCAAAATGCCAAAACACTAGCTTAACTGCTTTATTCTAAGCAAACAAAAACATCTTTGTCAAAGAATAATCAATCTGAACTACTGCAGTTCTTAAAATAAGCTGATGTCACTTCTCTTCTTTCCTTTCCACCTGCTAGTTTTACCTCAGAAACAATAGAATATTCCTTCTAGGATGAAATATCCCTTATTGGAAAGAAAAAGCAAGGTCTTCTTCCCTCTCTCCACCACTTTTTCTTGGTCATTTCACATTAATGTTGTGGTCATGTTAAATGAAAACAGATGAGAAAAAATGTCTCTTTGATGCTGATGGAAGCTCAGTGTGCCCAAAATCATTCTCTAGTTGCTTAGTTTAGTTTAGATTATAGTTTAGTGAGGATTTTTTTGGCGTATTTTTTATATCAGGACCACACTAATATTGCAAACCTCAATAGTAAAGAGGACCTGAGTTGGAACATATGAAAGAAAAACCATAAGCATGTGTGATTTCCCTTAGGAAATGACGCATAGTTAAGGATGATTAAAACAGTCACGAGGTAACTGGCACAGCATTAGATAATACTATAAAAATAACTACATAGTAATATGGGGCTTTTGTTAAGACCTGAAAGTATTTCTGGGAATTTTTTTTCCAGTAAGTATCCTCACATTACAAACTATTTGTGAACATTGTGGTATATTTGTTTGTTTAAAATGTGTAAAGCGTGTTGTCAGTTACTTTGAATATTACATATAGATCCCTGTTTCAGGTTTTATTTTAAAGAAAATACAGAAAAAATATTTAAAGTTTATTTCATTGTGAAAAATAACTAGAATAAGATAGTTTTTGTCTTGAGAATGAATCACCATTCTTTTAAAAATAATGTTTTAGCTGGGCGTGGTGGCGCACGCTTGTAATACCAGTACTTGGGAGGCTGAGACCAGAGGATCTGAGTTCGCAGCCAGCCTCAGCTACTTAGTGAGGCCCTCCACAACTTAGTGAGACCCTGTTTCAAAAAAAGAATAAAAAATAGGGCTGGGGGTGTAGCTCGGAGGTAGAATGCCCCTGGGTTTAATCCCCAGTACCGTGAAAAAAATAAATAAATAAATAACTTTTTGTAAAATACCAACAAAATTGGGGAAATGTGAAAAAGAAGGAAATAAAGCATCAATTTCCTTAGTATGTCCAAGAATGTCTACTATTTATTGACATAGCTCACAAAATCTAGTATTCCATCGAAGTGTGAAATCAATCAATGCATTGAATCCAGAAATTTTTTAATGGTAATTGCACATTTGAAATTAATTGTGCATCTCTTTATTTCATAAGTGAGTGTCCTAATTTGGTTTCCCTCCTAAACAGATACTGAGACGCTGAGATAGATATGTGCATGTGTCATGGGGAAACAGCTAATTCTGAGGGGTCCTTGGCTTCCATGATGAATAAGAATTTCAACACGTGCCATCAGAAAAAGGCAAAGGTTTTAATTAACTTAAGAAAGGTGGGGATACAGGTTGGCAGTTATCTAAGAAAGGTGGGGATACAGGTTGGGGGTCATCTAAGAAAGGGAGAGCGAGTCTCTCTGCGCGCATCCATCCATCCAGGTGACCCAGAGAGCAAGAGAGGGTCTGCGTGCTTTCCGTGCTTTCGCAGGGAAGCAGGAGGGAGTAGGTAGGGTCGCACAGTGGAGGGCAGGACTTCCTCTTAGTCCTCAGTTTCCCTGGCAACAGATAGGCAGTGGGGTCTGACCTTTGTCCTCCTCACCCACCCTACTTACATTAAGCATCTCAGGTGTGGAGAGGAGCCATTGTGATTAAGGGTGTGGACTCATTAAGGCTTCTGCCCAACTGAACACACCCTATAGGGTGGAGTTAAGATTATGAACTTCCAAAATTTTAAATCTCTATTTTCCCAATGTCTCCTTTCTGCCTAATATTTCTATCTTTTCTATTCTACCTCATCACATGTGCTAGTTCATTGGGGTGGACTCAGGAACAATAAATACCTGTAGGGAGCAGAGGTCAGCAGCAGATGAAGAAGCTGGTTTTTGAGGAGTGGCCACAGAGACCTGAGTGGATCCCATTCAGAGCTCTGGAGTGAGAAAAACACTTTAGAGATGTTTCTTGAGGAGACAGGGGACTTGTAGCCCCTCACCTGATTCTACACCAAACTGTATGCAGACTACCCTTGGGAGTGGACATCACCTTAGGTGAGGCTGTTCCTTTTGGCTAAGACCCGTTGCCAGTAGCCAACACTCCAGGCTGCTGAAAGAATGAAATAGAATAGGGTGGAGCTCTCCACCATCAACACCATCCATTACAGTGAAAGAATGATGGGATCAAAGAGGTAGGATAAATCGCCTCCTTTTATAAAGACCACACTCACAAACATATCTGGATTATAATGATGAAGATCGCATAATGCTATGGTTCTCAAGTGGATTACATACTATAAAAAGAATGTAATAGGTTGACTATTGATTTTGTCCAAAGTAATGCTCAGTGTCTTCAGTAGAGGAATTATTTATAGCTTAAGGACCAGAGAATAGCTTTGTGCTATCCTTTCATACTGAAAGCTCTATCCATTCACTTCAGCACTGTATTATTTCAAAGATCACTTTTACTTTTATTGAGCACTTACTGATGAGGTAGAATAGAAGAGATAAAAATTTTAGGTAGAAAGGAGACAATGGGAAGGAAAATATAGTTTTAAAATCTGGAAAGTTTGTGATCTCTAACTCTACCCTATAGGGTGTGTTCTGTCTTAGGCAGAAGCCTCAATGAGTCCACGCCCTTAATCACAATGGCCCCTCCCCACCCAAGATCCCTGAGATGCTTAGTGTGAACAAAGGGTCCATGAGGGGGACAAAGGTCAGACACCAGCCAGCCACCACCCTTCGGTTGCCAGGGAAACTGAAGATTAAGAGGAAGTCCAGACCTTCACTGTGGACCCCACCTACCCCCTCATGGGGGTTCTATAAAAGAACTGAGAAAGTGGCAAACGCCTCCCCCCCTCCCTTGCTTGGATGGACGCATGCAAAGAGACTCGTTCTCCCCCTCTTGAGATGGCCCTGAATGTATAGCTCTACCTTTCTTGAATTAAACCTTTGCCTTTTTTCTGACTTACACGTGTTGAAATTTTTTTCATCATGGAGGCCAGGAACCCACATAATTTTCCCGTCTTCCCCTGACATAATCATATGTCAGGAATGGTGCTAGAAGTGGGAGTTAGAAAGATAAAGGATAGCTCTGTTTCCTGGAGCTCACTAGCTAGTAGAACAAAACACAATTGAATGGGTAATTGCAAGACAAGGTAACAATGCTTTTGGTAGACATGTCTTAAGGAGCTCTTGGTAAAAAGGATTACCTAAACTAGATTAGGCTTGTGCTTGGGTGAGGTATGTTGAGACCAGATGTAGACCCAGAGACAGAACCTGAGAAGAGTTTTACAGTTTGTTATACCACAGTTCCCTGAGGAGGGCATGGTGCATCCTGCAAGGCCTCTTAAGGAAAGGACCAGTGTTGGTCATCAAGAAGCGGGAAGGAAGGAACTGCAAACAAACACCTTTACTGTGGTTTCTGCAGGAAGAAAAGGGAGGCAGGGTGAACAGGTTTAGGATTAGCTAATTGGAATATTTTTGGTGAGCTGTGGGGGCATCGGAGCATCCTCCTGTATTAGAGTCCTAAAGACAAACAAAACAAATAGGATATACAGAGATGGGTATGTAAGAGGCGATTTACTATAAGAATCAGTTCAGGAATCTGTGGAGGCCAAGAAGTCTAGCAATCTGCTGCCTGAAAGCTGGAGAATCATGGAAGCTGCTGGTATAATTCATTCCCATCCAAAGACTGGAGAGCCTGTGGAGCTGATGAGTTTGAGGCCCAAGATCTGAGAACCAAGGGGGGAAGGGTGGCTACTCTGTATGCCCTAGAGTCTGAAGGCATGGGAACCTGGACTTTGATGTCCAAGGGCAGAAGAGTGACTCAGGTCCAGCGAACAGGAAGAAATCGCCTTTCCTCTGCCTTTTTGTCTTATTCAGAACCTCACCAGATTGGAAGATACCCACCCACATTAGGTTAGGGCAGATCTTCTTTACTCAGTCTCCTGATTCAAATGCTACTCGCTTCTGGAAACACCCTTAGGGACACACTCAGAAATAATGTCTACCAGCTATCTGGGTATCACCCATCCTAGTCAAGTTGACACCTAAAATTAACCATCACACCTAGGTTATCCGCACCAGAGGCAATAAGGGTGGGTGCATAGTGGCCCAGAGTATGAGATCCCAAAAAGAGGGAAGGTCAGGATGTGGACTTAATCAGCTGCTCAAGAAGGGCAACTGACTAGCCTCTACCCAGGGCCCCAAAACTGGGTCAAAGCCGGGCATGGTGGCACATGCCTGGAATCCCAGTACGTGGGAAACTGAGACAGAAGGATCACAGGTTTGTGGCCATCCCCAGCAACTTAAGGAGGCCCTCAGCAACATACTGAGATGCTGTTTCAAAAGAAAAAAATTAAATAGGGCTAGGGGTCTAACTAAAAGGTAGAGTGCCCCTGGGTCCCCCCCCCAGTACCAAAAAAAACCCCAAAAAACAAAAACAAAACAAAACAAAAAAACCTGGGTCAAGACAGCATTGCTAAAAAGATTATGGTACAGCCTGGTTGAGGGGTAGAAAACCTCAGGAATGACAATTCCCCAGAAAGTGTCACTGAAGCTGAGCTGTGAACGAATGGTAATGCACAATCTCCTTCTCCTTCTGTGGGACAGATTTAAAATACTTATCATCTACTAACAGATGGGATGATGGTGGAAATTAGAGTTAATATTTATCCTTTTAATTATAGAGATGGATGCAGATGTAAGAAATCAGCATTATTATTAGAATAAAACACTTGTGTTCTCTTTGGGTGAAAGACTTTTAAAACTTTTCCACAAGATTAATTGATACTATCCACAATAATACTGCACAATAATGACAAATGGGAAGCAACTAAAATTTATTGGTAAACATTGCTACCATGCTATTTATTTTCCTAGGAAAGGATACCACAACAATACTAATTTGAATCCAAATGAGAAATGAAAAGTTCTTTGTCATTTCAGGAATAAAGACCCCTAGTGATAAAACATCAAGAGCTGACAAGATCACTAGCTCTTTCTGCCCCAAATATAGCAACAACCTAGACCAGGCCTTAAATTTCCTATCTCCATTAATATTGCTATTTTCCTCAATTATGTTCTATTCTTTCTTTTTCTTATTTCTAGTTTTACGCACTCATGTGACTCCTACTGTTACATAATTATTAATTCAATATTCATAAAGACTGTCAAATTAAGACCCCTATCTATCTTGGCTTTGTTCCTTGATTTCTCTAGACTGTGCTATCTTATATTTTTTTTCTACCCTTAATCTGTCTCCTTGAAATCCATCCATAAGTGGCCCTGAGAACAGACCACCGCCTGTGTTAACTCCCTAAAACACTGGACTCATCATATCACTATCCTCATCAGAAATCTCATGGCTTTCAGTTTTCTATACAAAGGTCTCCAAAGAGAGTACAAAGGACAATTTATTGGGGTTCAGAAAGAAATCATCTAAATGCCTATTTATGTTTACCTAAAATATTTAGAAACACTAAACATTTTGAATACTAACTTCCATTGTTCTCAATATCCCAACACTATGCATGGTCAGAGACACTCCTAGTCTCTTAAGATGCCAAGTGTTGGGGCCACGGACATAACAACCTCCCTGTTTCATTTACTTTAGTGTTGCATAGTACAAGAGTTTATGTAGCATACAGTTGTTCCTTTTGTAAAATGACCTAGCAGAATCTTTAAAAATCACTTTTTTTTTTGGTGATATTGCGGATTGAACCCAGGGGCATTCTACCTCAGAGCTACACTCCCAACCCTTTATTTTTGGTTTTGAAACAGGTCTCCCTAGATTGCTGAGAGTCCCTCTACATTGCTGAGGCTGTCCTCAAGCCAGAGAGCCTCCTGTTGCTCAGCCTCCCAAGTCCTGGGACTATAGGGTTGTGCCACCTGCCCAGCTAAAACCACTTTATAATGAAATTGAAGGTAGCGTGCAAATTATATATGCTATACAAAGGCTTGTTGGCTACTTCATGACAGAGCATTTAAAAGAGGTAAAATAACATTTAATGAAGAAATATGCAGTATTCTTTTATAATGATGACCAGTTTCCAAATATGTTATTCCTTTTTATATTGAGAAGTGGTTTTCAGAAATATGCGGCCCAGCAGATGTTGAAAAAATAAACACACTAAATCTATACCCCCCCGAGTAAAGACTATGAATTAACAATGAGTAAGAAAGTAACTCCTGTTCAAACAAACCCATGCTATGCAGAAGGAATTTTAACAATGTTCATTTGGAAATACATCTGTCCATATGTGATCTTATTACTGAGGGAAAAAAAAACTCTTAATTTCAAATTTTAAAAATTGGAAAAAAGATATTATAATGTTGTTAAAATACCTTCGTGTTAAGATTTTTATTAGGTTAGAAGCTACTTGTTAATAGAATTAAAAATATAATACCTTTTGATAATCTGAGAGGAATAGATGATTGACATTAATAAAGACAGAAATTTACTTATCTAATTTCAACGGAACCCAGTACAGATTCATGGATGGGCTTTAGAAATGAAGATCGTGATTTAATAAATGTAGTTAATGGTACATTTCTTCTATTTGTGCCTACATTCCTTTGTCAAGTATTCTTTTCACCTGTAGCAGTGGGAAAAACCAAACAGAAGCAAATTTAAAGAGAAATAGGACTTGGGGTTGCAATATGACATGGAGCTAAACTGAGATTTCATTAAGAATGAAGCATATTCACTCATTTTTTCTCAGTCTAAATAATCTAGTTAATATTTAATGATATAATCAAATATTAACAATATTTTGGGGAGAGAAGAATGAGTCACATATGGCTAATAAATAAAACCAAAGGATACATAAAATTATGTAAAATATTTAACTTATCTTTTCATATATATATTTGTATGCTAAACTTTTTGTTTGTTTAAGGACAATGTGCAAAATTTAGTAAAGTTCAGGCCTCATCTGCATTTCACAGCCTTGACAATATTGACATTTTAGGAGCTGATACGTCTTCATTGTAGAAAATGGGCTTTCCTGTGCCTAATACCATGTGTAGCAGCACCCTTGCTACCAGTTGATACCTAGTACCCCACTATACTGTTACAATGCAGACTGTGTTCAGACTGATCTTCTGGGGGGCAAATCCATCCTTAATTGAAAACCACTAGTCTACAGCTTAAAATGAAAACTGTTAAACCCCAAATTAAGGTCTTGCACTATCTATACACAAACTGTATTTTAATTTCATCTTCTAAAATCTACATTTCTAACTTTATCTCCTGTGACTATGCTGATTAATCATCCTCCATCCCCATTCTTCTGCAATCACTGAGCAGTTATAAGGAATCTTCCCTTCATTCTTCACCCCTAGTGTTGTGCTCATGAACAAAATGATTTTCACCCATTTCTTTATAGCAACATTTTACTCCATATGGATTGGATCTGGAGTGTCCCCAAAGGCTCATGTGTTGAAGGTTTGGTTTCTCATGCAGCAGAGTCCAGTACAGTGTGGCTCTTGAGAAGTACATGGATCATGCGGCCTCTGCCCTCATCAAGGGCTTAATCCACTGATGAATTAATAATCTGATGATATTATTGGGAGGTGGTAGAAACTGGAGGAGGTAGAGGAAGTAGGTCACTGGGGACATGTCCTGGAAGGGTATATCTTGTCCCAGGCTACTTCCCCACCCACCCACCCTCTCTGCTTCCTGGAAGCCACGAGGTGAGCAGCTCTGTTCCACCAGACTCTTCTGCCATTTTGTTTTACCTCATCACAGGCCTGTGGCAATGGACCCAGCCAGCTATCGACTGACACCTCTTAGACAAGGATCCAAAATAAATATTCTTTCCCTTAGGTTGCCCCCAGGCATTTGTCACAGCAACAAAAAAGCTGGCTAACACATTCATTCTTCAAAATCTGTCTCAAATATACCTCATTTCTAAGGCTTCTTTCAAATTCCCTTGTTAGAATAAACCTGTCCTCCAACTATGAAATACACCAAACAACTCAATTTTAGTTTTATCGCAGGTCTCCTTGGGTTTCTTTTCTATGGGCTTTGTTGTTTTGTTTTCCCTTCTCAAACCCACACTAGATCTCTTGTAAAAAAAAAATAATATTGCACACATGAAAATTATTACCAGTGCTATTAGTGCAGGCCTTGAAAGAAAAGGGAAGAGTAATATGTATTTATATAAAAATGTTCAAAATCCATTGCTAATTGAAAAGTATAACTCATGGAATACTGGATATGTATGACACATTTGAGGAAAAATACAAATACTATGCTCATGTGTGTGTGCAGAGAAAATTTGAGGAGAGATATTACTAGTAACTATTAACAGTGATTACTTCTAGGAGTGAGAAAGGAATGAAGGAATGGAGAACATTTCCTTCTAACATTTATGAGCAGTTTGGATTTCTTATCATCAACATGAGTTACTTTAATAACTAAAAATTTACAAGATTTAGTGTGCTTTTTGTGGTTTATCTGCATTTTCTTGTTCAGATTCTGCTTCCTAGCCAGGCATGGTGTCCCACACCAGTAATCCCAATACTTGGGAGGTTGAGACAGGAAGATTGAAAGTTAAAGACCAGCCTCAGAAACTTAGCAAGGCCCTTAGCAACTTGGAGAAACCCTGGTTCAAAATAAAAAAATAAAAAGGGCTGAGAATGTAGCTTGGAGGTAGAACACCCCTGGGTTTGATCGCCAGTATCAAAACATAAAAAAAGAATATCCTTATTTTCAGATGGCAAATTGCTAAAGGATCCCAAAGGGAATCACATCAAGTACTGTGTGCATATAAGTTTCTATCATGCTGAACCTCATTATGATGTATAATTGCAATGCACCAATAAAAAAAAAACCTAAAGGAATGGAGTTAGACCTCAGCCCAGACATGGAAATGTCAGCTGTTTGAGTGCCACTGGTAACTCTGCTCTTCTCTCAGGCCCATCATCTTAACTTAGTCTTGATTTGTCAGAGCTGTTTCTGTATCATTACCAGTTAGTTGTCAATAGTTATGATTTTCTTTGTATTTTCTTGATAGATATCCAGAAAGGTAAACCAAAATTTCTATCACAGAGAAGCAAGAATATATCTTGGAAGCAAGGGTAGAAGGTTAATACTGGAATTAAGAGAACTGATTTGTCTTCTGGTTGTATTTAGAAGAAGAGAAACCTTTGGTCAAGATGGTTTGAATTTTCACAGATCTTTCTTGTCACCCAAACTGGGTACCTCACCAGATCTGGTTAGAATTTAACCAAAAGATCATTTAGACTTCTGTGTTTAGTTTTCTGAAACAAAAGAAAATATCTTTTTTTTTTAACTTTTTTTTTAACTTTTTTTTTAAATTTTTATTAGTGCATTGCAAACATACATCTTGAAGGATTTCAGAGTGGTTTACATATACATGCACTCATCAGTCAATCAGCCCTCCCCAATTCCCACCCCCCTTCCCGTTTTCAGCATAGTAGTTGACTTTGATATCCTTGTGTAAGTCCATCCTGTGCTCCAGTTTGTTTCCCTCTCCTTCCCTCCCGTCTCCCCCAGTTAGTTCACCTTCTTCACTCATCTGAGGTTTTCTCTCTTTGTGGTCCCTCCAGT